>CAUYQU010096381.1:0-32217 GCA_963574635.1 Cheracebus regulus
TAGACTGGACAGGGAAAATGTGGCACATATACACCATAGACTACTATGCAGCCATAAAAACAATGAGTTCATGTCCTTTGTAGGGACATGGATGAATCTGAAAACCATCATTCTCAGCAAACTGACACAAAAACAGAAAACCAAACACCATGTGTTCTCACTCATAGGCGGGTGTTGAACAGTGAGAACCCATGGGCACAGGGAGGGGAACATCACACACTGGGGTCTGTTGGGGGATGGAGGGCTAAGGGAGGGACAGTGGGGGGCCAGGGAGGTTGGGGAGAGATAACACTGGGAGAAATGCCTGACGTAGGTGACAGGGGATAGAGACAGCAAACCACCATGGCATGTGTGTATCTATACAACAATTCTGTAAGATCTGCACACATACCCCAGAACTTAAAGTACAATTAAAAAAAAATATGGCCCAACATAAGTTACAACATGACTTTAAAGGATTAAAACTTATTCTATAAGACCTAATTACTTAGTGGAGGGGTGATTATCCTCACTGCTTCAACATTTAGCAGTCTAGTTTGGCTTGTTCTTAAACCTAGAAATAATAAATGGTGTTTCACAGTGAATTGTGGCCACCTTAGTGCTGTGCTCCTGTCCATTAAGGTCCTCAGACACAATCCCTAACATTATTGAAATGACTGACACTATCTATGATGGTTAATTTTATTCATCAACTTGGGTCGCCCAGGTATTTGGTTAAACATGATTCCAGATGTGTCTGTAAGGGTGTTTCTTGATGAGATTAACATTTGAAAAGGTGGACTGAACCAAAAAGTTGCCTTCCCTAATGTGAGTGGGCTTCACCCAATCCATTGAAAACCCAAACAGAACACAAAGGTGGAGAGGAGAGAATTCACTCTGTTTGTCTGATTATCGTTGAGCTGAGACGTAGATCTTCTCATGCCTTTGAAGTCTGACGTGGACTGTAACTGAAGCCATCATCTCTCCTAGTTCCAGGACTTTAGACTTGGACAGGAACTCCACTGTTGGCAGTCCTGGGTCTCTAGCTTGCTGACTGCAGATGCTGGAACTTGCAGCCTCCATGACCACTGCATGAGTCAGGGTTCTCTAGAGGGACAGCACTGATAGTATAGATATACGTATGAAAGGGCAGGATAATCGACTCACACAATCACAAGGTGAAGTTCACAACTGGCCATTTACAAGCGGAAGAGCCAGGAAGTCTGTCCAAATCCCAAAACCTCAAAAGTGGGGAAGCTGGCAATGCAATCTGCAGTCTATGGCAAGGTCCAAGAGTCCAAAAGCTGAAGAGCCTAGAGTCTTCTTTTCGAGGGCAGGAAGCACCCAGCATGGGAGGAAGGTGGAGGCCAGGAGACTCAGCACATCTGCTGTTTCCCTGCTGGCTTTTTATGCTGGCAGCTGATGAGATGGTGCCCACCCAGGCTGAGGGTGGGTCTGCCTCTCCCAGTCCACTCACTCAAATGTGAATCTCTTTTGGCCACACCCTCACAGACACACCCAAGAACAATACATTGCATCCTTCAACCCAATCAATTCACACAGGATCCAAACCTACACATATGCATGCAGCTGGTAAACATTTTGTTGTTACAGATTTGGCTAAGGTTGCGCTCTGTGCCTATTTAACAGGCTCAGTCACAGTCTGCCTTCATCTCTGAAGGGTCCAGCTGTCCCACGGAGTGCCTTGCAGGCTTTGCAGACAAGATCTTGCTGCAGCCACCTTTCTACAGGAACACAGGTATGACATTATACTGATGGCATCGTTCTCAGATAAAACTCATTTGACCCCTAAGGACATACAGGTACAAAGAGCCTCACACAAAGGGAACGGACCTTTCCCCAACACGCAGTGCAAGGCCCTGCCCCTTTGGTTAAATTCCTGAAAATTCTTTGGCAAACTGAGGGCTGAAGTATCCCCGACACTTTCAAGAAGTGGTTATCAATCCTCTCAGTATTGACAATGTTAACACAAGTCCGTTATTCTTTATCAATGTATTTTTTGAGACACAGTCTTGCTCTATCACCCAGTCAGGAACACAGTGGCTTAGTCTTAGCTCACTGCAGCCTTGACCTCCTGAACTCCAGCAATCTCCCCACTCAGCCGCCCAAGTAGGGGGGACTACAGGTGTGTGCTACCACACCCAGCTAATTTTATTATTGTAAAGATGGGGTCTTGCTACATTACCCAGGCTGGTCTCGAACTCCTTGGGCCAACCGATCCTCCTGCCCCAGCTTCCCAAGTGCTAGAGTTACAGGTGGGAGCCACTGGGCCCAGTCATTTAACTCTTTATTTGGGATACAGGTGACAACATAGTCCTCATTCACAAATCTTACTGAATCTCACTGATGCCATCACTTGCAAACTAACCCACCTTGAATGAAGCTTCCTCCAACAAGTCTGGAATATGTCCAAATTTAATTTAACAGGAACTCCTATGGACTCCCTCAGAGATCACACTGTAGATGCTTTAGCAACTCCCGCCCATGCTTCCTGAAATATCTGGGCTACGTATGGAGACCATAAGTTGTCCATGGACTTCCGATGTAAAAAACAAATCTGCCCTCTGTTGGCCCTGGGCTGTACACCGTCAGGGCAGGGATTGCTGACCACGTGCTGGACTCTCCTGGAAAGAGAGGGCTCTGCGTCCGTGTTCCTGAGCCCTCCTGCACATCTGGCCATCAGGCCTTGGGAAGCAGTGCCCTGCAGCCTTGGCACGGCTGCAGAGACCTCCTTGCCTCAGGACAGAGGCAAATGTGGAACCCTGCAATTCTCATCTGCAGGGAGCAGTGGTCTCCTTCACCCTCAGGCCATGGCACTGGAAGCCACCCTTCTCCCAGTCCCCTTGGGATGGACCGAGTGCCCGGAAATGAAGTTCATCCACTTTCTGAATTGATGCCATCATCAGATGTGGCGAAGCTCAGGGGCTGCCTTCCCGCTCTCAGCTAGGGTGCTCCTGATGAGGGGTGAGACCCCGGCATCACCACGGCCAGCCGAACTTCAGGTGGTCGTCTGAGCACCGACGCTGCAGCAACGCTTAGCCCCATTTGTACATTTTTACAAACTTTTTGGCCATTACCAAGAACTGTCCACCTCCTGTCCCCCTTGAAATAAAGAAACCTCTTGTCTCATGGATACTCAGAATACCAGTCAAGGTAACAGATGCCTTTTTACTGACGAAGGACACAGTGTGGATCTCACAGGGACACTCCTTGTTCCTTGCAGAGTTCCAGACACGGCTGATGGCGACCAAGGCACAGACTTCACTTCTCAGAACACCGTTCTGGGCTTTGAAGAAGGTGTCTGTGAACAAGGTGTCCAGTAGAGCTTCCACTGCCCTTACAGGCTGCCAGCAGCTGCTTTTGTTGAGAGAGAGACTGAAGTCCTCAAAGAAGTCCTCTTTAAGTTACAAAGCAGGGAGTGGATGTCCTGCCGGGTCCACTATTGCCACAGGCTTTCATCACTCTAAGTTCGTACTCCTTAGGAACGTGCACTTTTTACACCAGCGCAACACAGTTCCCTCTGTTGCCTTTACTGGACATCAAGGAGTTCACATTTTGACCACCATTCACTCGGACTGTCCAGGGGTGGAGGTAGCTCGGTGCAGGAAGCTGCCTGCTGCTTGTGGATCGTTAACATCAGACCTGTCTAACAACTCACTGCAGACACGAAAACCAGTGCGTGGGAAACCCATCATGTCACCCAAATATTCACGAACATGCTTGTGCTGCCAGAGGCCCCCACCTCCTTTCTTGCCTCCTGCTAAGTAAGTGGGGGCAGTAGCTGCACGTCGGCTTTCACATTTCATTAATTATAACTGTGGTGTTCCTCATCTCCCATGCCCCAAGCACTTATTTCAGTTTCCCACCAGTCTTCTCTCCGCCTCTCAAAATATTAGTCATCACGAAAATAAATGTCTCATGTTAAAGCATCAGGGGTCAACGATATTGTGACACCTAAAATTTCATGCAGCGCCCCACCAGGTCCTCAGCCTAACAGCTTTTACCTCCTGCCCGACTGCAAAACTCTTTAAATAAGTCAAGCACTTTCCCCAAGGGCACAGGGGTCACCCCACCCTTTGATTACTACCAAGCCTGCCTCCCACACCTTCTGCTTGCTCATTCTGCTCCTGAGTGCAGCCCCCACAGAGACCTGCAGGGATGCAGACTCACCTGCCCTGGGCTGAGTGTGAGTGACTAATACATTACGGTCGTCTTCGTCTTCTCAGTGTTTGCAGAGTCTGCAGCCATCCCCAGAATCCCAGGGCAAGATGAGCTCCTTCACCACTGAGGTAAACAGGAGGGAAACAAACCTAGGGATTGCCTTTTTAAAAATTCCTTGTCACCCTCTTAATTACATATGCACGCATTCTTATAGCTCTGTTGCTCATTCCATTTCCTGAGGTCAGCCACTGATATTTAATCCTACCTTAGCCTCAGAGGACGGCAGAGGAACACTAAGTCATATCTATTTCCCCAGCGCTGGCATGACTCCTCCTGTGCCGTTCAAGCTCTCTCCTTCTTTAACCTGATGCTCAGTAGGTTGTGTTTCACTCATCTTTGCAGATTGTCAGGAACATGAGAATCAGTCCTCATTTTGGATGTTGCCATAGAGAGGACTCTATGGTAATTTTTATTTGCAAATTCAACTTTTTCTTTTCCCCCAGAAATTGTCAACTCTCATATGAAAGGCAACTTTCTGGAGTCAGCAAATATAGTTTATCTTTCCTCTTGTGAGGGCAAATTTCTTATATTCCCACAAACAATAATATACTCACATATAATTGTGGCATACCATATTTCTGGCCACTATAAGGAGAAAATTATTTGTTTTAAATCCAGATTATTGTGAAAGTTTGGGTAGCTACAGAAAAAAAAATCTTTGTGTATACATTTATAGACATCTTATTAGGATTAAATGAGGTATGAATAGCTAATATTTATTGTGCACTTAGCATATGCAGAAGCTTCCTGTGTATTATTTTATTCCATACTTAAAACAATATTTTATGTGAAATGCTATAATTTTCCACTGCCTCCAATTTAGACATGATAAAATTGAGCCTAGTAAAGTATTGTGCCCCAAAGTTCTCTGCTTAGTAAGTAGTAGAGGCAAGCCAAACCTAAGTCATCTGATTTCAGAGCCTATATAGTTAAATGCTCTAACGCAGTTCCCGTGATGACGGTGACGAGTAGATGTATGATGTAGGACAGTGACACATATGATGTAGGACAGCACTTCCCCTGTAACATGCTCAAAATTCACCCGGGGATCTCCTTAAAATGCAAAACCATAGACCACATTTTAACTAGCTTGGATAAGGGGTCAGAGCATTGAAATGAATGTGTAGGTGACTATGCTAAGATTCTACTGCTCCTTTGGGCACTGGTTCACCATATGAACATAGTGTAGGATCTCTAGTTATTGCTGGAAAATAAATGCACATACATAGAACGTGACTGTGCATATGGAATATCTGTTGTTTTCTGGACGTTGTGATAGACACCAGAAATTAGAAGTCAAATAATCCCTTGTCTCTATCAAAAAGGAGCTTGCTACACAATGGCTTCTGACTGCAGTGTATATCTCCTCTTCTGACCTGGGAGGGTGAGCTCCACCTCAGTGTTGGTAACTGAACACTGCCCAGTGGGTTTGATGGGGGAGACTGTAGCTAGCTGTGCTCCCACATAGCTGTGAACACAGCATGTCTTATGAGGTCATTTCCCCCTTGACAAAAGGCATCCTCTGGTGACATACACACTCCCCATGATTATAAATTCTTCCTCCTTCCATCCAAATGCCCCTAAGTTTTGCAAAGATAAAAACATAAGCCATATTTTTGATATTAATTGTATATTAATAATGAAATATTCATATACATATTTAAATTCTTCTGTTTATAGAATATATTGATTAAACTAGGAGTGAATTTTAAGCATGCATATCTATTACAAACTTTATGTTCTACTTTGCTATTTTTAAATTTCTTATGCTCTTATAAAATGTGTGTTCTGGACTCATGTTGGCTTCCATTTCTTCTCTCTGGCTTCTGTTAGTTCAGGCTATGGGCAGAGATGAACGAGGTGGCTACTGTAATGGATCAAGCTATGAGAACTGCGTGAAGTAGGATGGTAACTCTGTAAATATCAGAATGAATCCGAACTTACAGATTCAAAACCTGATTATAAAACAGCTCAAAATGAGCTAAAAGCAAGGCTCTGCAGTCTTTTAGACTTTGGAGGTCGAGATGGGTAGATTGCTTGAGCTCAAGAGTTTGAGAATAGTGTGGGCAACATGGAAACAAATCATCTCTACAAAACAGTTTTTAAAAATTATCCAAGCATGGTGGCACATGTCTGTGGTCCCAGTTCCTCAGGAGGCTGAGGTGGGAGAATCACGTGGGCCCGGAAGTTCGAAGCTGCAGTCAGCCTAGGTCACAACACACTGCATTCCAGCCTAGGACAGAGTGACACCCTGTCTCAAAAACAGAAACAAAAATAAAACCAAAAAGCACAGCTCTAAATAAAGGTGGTTAAACATAGTTCAAGTTGTTCTGTCTGGTTTACAAACAGATGAAAAGGAACTATTTACCTGCCCCCAGTAGCTCCATAATGCTGAGAGCAAAGCCAATTGTTCTAGCAGATTCTGAAAAAAATCTATCATATCATGGGGTTCAATGCCAATATCAAATCATAAATATAATGATCAAACCTGAAAGTGAATCCACTTTCAGAGACCTCAGAAGCCACTATGGAAGAACCTCCTTTCAGATAGAGACAAGGGATTGTGTGACTTTTTATCTCTCATGTCTACTAAAGTGTCCAGAACACATCAGATATTCCACATGCATAGTGACATCCTATGTATGTGCATTTATTTTCCGGCAGGACTACAGGGCCTAAGCTTTGTTCATATGGTCAGTCAGGGCCCAAATGAGCAGTAGAATCTTAGCACGGTCACCTACACACCCATTTTAATTCTGTGGCCCCTTACCCAAGCTAGTCAAAGTGTGGTCTATGGTTCTGCATTTTAAGGAGATCCCCAGGTGAATCTTGTGCATGTCAAAAGAGGAGAGGGCAGCCCTCAAAATACAGAGCAGGTGAACCAATTTAATTCCTAATTTATAGATGTGGGCTGGCTGTTTATTTATCTCGTTGATGGGAAGATTCAGATCAACATACAAAATCAACCCCTTGAGGATTTTGGATTTAAAAAAAGTGGTTTAGATATCAGATGTGGTTCACAATTGCACACCACTCTTTTTGCTACAGTATCGAGAAGCACATTTCCCATATATTTAGATGGAAATTTCTATCTCATGATCCTTCTGTTAGTATTTTCAAAATTGGATACTGAATAAATAGTGGCCACATTGAATCTGTTAAAGGAATCTCACTCAAACTACAGGCATACTTTCTAATAAGCCCCATAAAGATCATTGTTTTAAAGAAGCCTAATATATTTATCCACCTCTTTAAACACTTTGGTAAGTATAATAATGCAAGTTTGTGTGTGTGTTTGTGTGTGTGTATTGTGTACTTTGTGGCCTCTTACCCAGTTGCTGCTACAGTTGACGGTGGTTCAAGTTTAATGTAAATAACATCTAGCAATGTAGAAATCTTGACTTGTGTGTGCCCATCTGGTAAAGAAGATAAATGTTATCATAGAGAAAATTTTCATTATGGAAAAATGCATACTGTTTGAATATTCATTTTATGCTTCTTGCAGATATTATATCCAGATAATATCTGGGTGTAACAATGTTGATTCCAAGGCATCAAACATAGAGAATACATTTTATATTTCTAGGTGAAAATAATAACACTAATTAGTTTAACTTTGGGGAAATGTGATAAAATTATTAATGACCATCACAACTCACTAAAAGCATAAAATTTACAATGCTTTAAACTACATGTTCTTCATATGAATCTATATAGAAATATACACACATTTGATAAATGCTATTTAAAATCTAAGTGCTTTGGTAAATCATTCAGACATTTGTAGGTTGAAGGGATTACTTTTATCTGCTTTTACAGTGAGAATTAGATTTCTGTTCTTTATAAAGCAGGTGATATAGATTTTGCATGGAGTAAAAGTGTTCAATCCTTATTAATAATGATGGCAGCTGTGCTGCAGAAGAGAAATCCTGTCAGTGTAAAGTGTTCAGTTTTACATCACAATCAGAGGTGTGTCAATCTCTATTGAAGGCAGAATTAAAAACCCCTTCAAAATTTTTTACAATATTTGTAAATATTTTTTACAATATTTACAACATTTTTTACAATAGATGAAAAACATCTCAAAGTCACCTTCAACATTTGAATAGACAATTCCACAAACAGGAAGGGACCAAGAACATCTTAAAGAAACTCTTCACTATGGAACTGATGTTTTAATTGTGATTTCATCAAGGGGAAGTTTTTCCAAAAGGTCTTTTGACCTCAGTAAGAATCCCATTAGTTTACTCTGGCAAATATTTTCCAGTAAAATGAGAAAGACTTGTTTTTTTAAAAATGATAAACAATTTACAGAGTTTAATCTAATGTTTTGATTTCCAAAGTGCTACTTGTGCCCTTGTGGTTACACATGTGTATTGATCTGCATTTTCTTGGCTCGTTCAAACGCCAATAGAATATTTTACTATCCAGGCTCTGTAAAAACTGAATTAATTTCCAAAAAGTGAGGATTGTATGTATGCTGTTGGGTATGTGGGGGTGTATGTGTGCGATGTCTGTGAAAGGTGTGAGTGTGTGTGTGCGTGGTGTGTATGTGTGATATGTGTTTGGTGTGCTGTAGGTACCGTGTGGTGTGTAGTTTGTGTGTATTTTGTGGTGTCTGTGTATGTATATGTGTACGTGTGTATATGTGTGGTGTGTGTGTTTGATGTGTGGTGTGTGCGTGGTGTGTATGTGTGGTATGTGTTTGGTATGCTGTATGTACTGTGTGATGTGTAGTTTGTGTGTATTGTGTGGCGTCTGTGTATGTGTATGTGTACGTGTGTACATGTGTGGTGTGTGTCTTTTATGTGTGGTGTGTGCGTGGTGTGTATGTGTGATATGTGGTTGGTGTGCTGTATGTACTGTGTGATGTGTAGTTTGTATGTATTGTGTGGTGTCTGTGTGTATACGTGTGGTGTGTGTGTGGTGCTATATGTGTGGTAGGTTCATGTGTGTGCGTGGTGTGTGTATGTGCGGTGTGTGTGTGTGAGGTGTGTGTGTGTGTACACATGGTGTGGCGTGTGCAGTGTGTGTGTATGAGTGACCGCTTCTCTTAGCATGCGGACATCAGTCTTCCAGAACAGCTTTATCCATGTGTCTGGAACCATGAGAAACAAGTTTCTGCAATAATTGTTTCACAACTTTTCCGGAGAGGGACCAAATCTCTGTCGTGAGTGTGTGTCTGCGACATTACAGGAGGGGATGCGATGTCCCCGCTTGGCTCACACCCTCTGTGGGTCTAGGCGGGGCTCAGGGGTTGGAGCCTGCCTTGGTTCAGGTTCCTGCTGGATCCCTCACTGTGGCCAGAGAGGGAGGGCTGTGTTTCACCACAGGGCACCAGCAGAGGACTGGTGTGCTGGAAGACAAGGTGACCGTAATGTTAGTAACAACAACAATGACCATAGTGTCTTATACATTGTATACGTCATAAGGATTCTAACTTTCATGTAACGTAACTGCAAAAATGTCCCCGTTGTTTGTCTTTTGCTTTTTACATACTGTTGAAATGTGTGAGAACTTCACATTTTAGGTAATTTTGTTTGTTACTCCAATTTTTACATGGTTTCTCTTTGAAATTAAGATTTTTAAAGACATTATTTCCCAAGTCAGAAAACACACACACACACATCTAATTTTCTTTTCTTGTTTAATTTTTTTAAATTTAATACTAGAATTAACTTCTATGTATAGGATGGGATCATGATCTAACTCTGTCATTTTATATTCTCAAATCATTAACCAATATTTTAATACTATCAATGGGATAATTACTCTTGATTTGTAGATTTGAAATGTTACCCTGTTACTACACAAAATTACACAAAATCTCTGGGATTTTAATTCCCTTTCGTTTACATATTTATTTTTGTGCCATATCAAATGTTTTAATTTTGAAAAGTTATAGTAGTGTTAAATGTCTTACAGATTTATTTTGTAATACTGGCTCTCAGTGTGCATTTGTTCATCAGGTGAATTTAAAATCACATCTTCTTGTTCCAAAATATTCTTCATGAAATTTTTATTGGAATTTAAGCATGCTTTAAAATAATTTACAGCAAATTAAAGAGTTAATATTATTGAGCCTTCCCATCCAGAAGGTGACATGCAAATTTCTCAAACCTTCTTTAATGCCATTTAGTCAAAATTAATATGTTAAATCAACATAAGTTCACATAAATGAATACAGTTAATAATTACATAAATTAATGTGATTGGCTCTGCTTTTCTGTCTTCTGCCTTCTATGACTGGTGTTTTATTTTCTTTATGCTTGTTATTTTCTACATTTTGTTTTATTATGTCTTTTCTCTGTCTTGTGATTTGGAATCTATATGGCACATTGTAATTTTTATTTTTTTAATATTTTGTTTTTTAGCTTTAATTAACAAACTTTTTTAGAGAAGTGCAGGTTCACAACTAAATGGAGCAGAGAGTGGAGTTCTCATGTGTCCCTTTTGCACACACAGCCTCCCCTCCACAGCTTCCTGCCTCACAAGAGCATACCTGTCACTACCAGGAACCTCCCCGACCCATCATTGTCACTGAAAGCTTACCGTGCACATTCGGGTTTACTCTTCAAAAACACATGGAGGAAACTTAAATGCATATTGTTAAGAGAAGAAGCCAATCTGAAAAGACTACAGGCTGTTTGATTCCAATTATATGACGTTCTGGAAATGGTGCAACTATGGGAACAGTAGAAAGATTGATGGTTGCCATGGACCAAGGGGAAGGAGGAGGTGGACACACAGACACAGAGGGTTTCTAGGGCAGTGGAACTATTCTTTATTATGCTATAATGGTAGATATATACATTTGTGAAAGTCCAATTTAATCTTTTAATCTTTTAAATTACATTTTTGTTTTAAAAACTAGAGACAAACTGGGAGCAGTGACTCATGCCTATAATCTCAGCACTTTGGGAGGCCGAGGTGGGAGGATTGCTTGAGCCCTGGAGTTCAAGACCAGCCTGGGCAACATAGTGAAACCTCATCTCTACAAAAAAATTAAAATTTAGCCAAGTGTAGTGCTGCATGCCTATAGTCCCAGCTACTCAGGAGGCTGTAGTGAGAGGATCACTTGACCCCAGGACTTCGAGACCGCCATGAGCTGTGATTGTCCCACTGCACTCTAGCCTTGGAGACAGAGCAAGACCTCACTCAAAACATAAAACAACAAAAAACATTATAAGCTCACATCAGAGGTATTGGGGATTTGGTTCAAGACCACTGCAATAAGACAAATGTTGCAATAAAGTTAGTCATACAAATTATTTGATTTCTCAGTGCATATAAAAGTTATGTTTAAACTATACTGCAGTCTAATGAGTATGTTAATAATCTTATGTCTAAAAACAGTATGTGCATACCTTAATTAAAAATACTTTATTGCTTAAAATACTAACAAATATCTGAGTCTTGAACAAGTCATAATCTTTTTTTGGTGAGGATCTTGCATCTATATTGATGGCTGCTGACTGATCAGGGTGGGGTTGCTGAAGGCTGGGGTGCCTGTGGCAATTTCTTCAAATAAGACAATGAAGTGTGTTGCATTGATACACTGTTCCTTTCACAAATCATTTCCCTGTAGCATATGATGCTGTTTGATAGCATTTTAGCCACAGTAGAACTTCCTTCAAAATCGGAGTAAACCCTCTCAAACCCTGTTGCTGCTTTATTAACTAGGTTTACGGAATACTTTATTCCTCTGTTGTTTCAACAATGTTCATGACAGTTCCACTGGAGCAGGTTCCCTCTCAAGAAAATATTTTCTTTACTCGTCCATAAGAAGCAACTCCCTCTTTGTTCAAGTTTTATCATGATTTCACAGCAATTTCATCCCACCTTAAGGCTCTAATTCTAATTCTAGTTGTCTTGCTATTTCTGCCACATCTGCAGAGACTCCTTCCACTGATACCCTGAACCCTCAAAGTCATCCATGAGGCTTGGAATCAACTTCTTCCAAACTCCTGTTACTGCTGATATTTCAACCTCCCCCCACGAATCACAAATGTCCTTAATGGCATCTAGAATGGTGAATCCTTTCCAAAAGGTTTTCAATTCACTTTGTCCAAATCCATCAAAGAAGTCATTATCTAGGACAGCTATTCCTTTACCAAATGCATTTCTCATTTAATAATAAGACTTGAGAGTCAGACTGCTCCTGGATCCCTGGGCTGGAGAATGGATACTGTATTAGCAGACATGAAAACATTACTTTCCCTATACATCTCTATCAAAGCTCCCGAGTGACCTGGTGAATTGTCAATGAGCAGCAATATTTTTAAAGGAATCATATTTTCTCTTAGCAGTAGGTCTCAACAGTGGGCTTAAACTGTCAGTAAATCATGCTGTTACAGATGTGCTGTCATCCAGGCTGTGGTCTTCCATTTCTAGAGCACGGAAAGAGTAGATTTAGTGTAATTCTTAAGGGCCCCAGGACTTTCAGAGTGGTGAATGAGCACTGACTGGGACTTGAAGTCACCAGCCACAGGGGTCCCTAAAAGAGAGTCAGCCTGTCCTTTGACGTTTTAAAGCTGCCCATTGACTTCTCTCTAGCAATGAAAATTCTACACTGTATATTTTTCCAATAGAAGGCTGTCTCACCTACACTGAAATCCCGTTGTTGAGTGTAGCCACCTGCACCGTGACCTTATCAAGGGTCTTCTCGATGACCCGCTGCAGCTTCTCCATCAGCACTAGCTGCTTTACCTTGCACCTGTAGGTTACAAGCGGCTTCTTTTCTTAAATCTCATGAACCAATCTGCTGGCTTTCAAGTTTCTTCTATAGCAACCTTACCTCTCTCAGCCTTCATAGAACTGTTGAGAGTTAGGGCCTTGCTCTGGATTAGGCTCTGGTTATGGGAATGTTGTGGTTAGTTTGATTTTCCAGCCAGACCACTCAAACTTTCTCCATATCAGCAATTAGGCTGCTCTGGTTTCTCATCATTTGTGTGTTCACTGGAACAGCAGTTTCCGTTTCCTTTCAGGACTTTTCCTTTACATTTACAACTTGACTGCTTGGTGCAGGAGGCCTACCTTTTGGCCTGTTTTGGATTTGACATGTCATCCTCACTAAGTTTAATCATTTCTAGCCCTAGATTTAAAGTGAGAGACATGCAATTATTTCTTTTATTTAAATACATAAAGATTACTGTGATTATTAATTGGCTCAATTTAATATGACTGTGTCTCAGAGAATAGGGAGATGAAGAGAGAGAGATGGAAATTTAATATGACTGTGTCTCAGAGAACAGGGAGGTGCAGAGAGAGAGTGGGGGGAGGAACTGGTCAGCGGAACAGGTAGAACCTACAGAAGCTCTATATGAAGCCTGCCATCCTACATGGGCAGGGATCACGGCACCCCAAAACATTTACAATAGTAACACCAAAGATCACTGATTGCAGATCACCATAACACAAATAATAATAATTAACCATCTGAAATATTGTGAGAACCACCAAATGTGACACAGAGACAGAAAGTGCTTTTGCAAATTGTTGGCAATAGACTTACCCAGTGCAGGGTGAGGGTGGTCACAAACCTTCAGCTGGAAGAAAACAACAACAACAACAACATTATCTGCAAAGCACGAGAAAGTCAAACACAATAAAATGAGGTGCGTCTGTACTAAAAACCGACCTGGTGTGACCGTAGCAAGTGAATTCTTCATAGGTTTTTTGGATTCTGCTATTGCGTAGTTTCGTTCAATAGTCCCAAGGTGCACTGAGTAACTAGCCTCCTGGCAGACTAATTTTTTCTCTAAAAAAATTAGAGAAATGTTTTGAATATTGCTACTTGTTTCACAAAGAAATTCCAAATATCCAGTTGTCCTTTGAAAATCACATAATACTCTAATGATTGGTTTATTTTTTAAATTAATTCTATCTCTCTTCATCACAGCAACTCCACAAAGTCCACAACAACCACCCCAGAGTATGTGAAGAAGCACCGTTTCAGTACAGTCCCGTCATGCACTCCTCTGTTCTTTTACCGCTTCAGTACAATCCCCTCATGCACTCCTCTGCTCACTTACCGTTTCAGTACAATCCCGTCATGCACTCCTCTGTTCTTTTACCGTTTCAGTACAATCCCGTCATGCACTCCTCTGCTCATCTGCCCTTTCTGTACGATCCCGTCATGCACTCCTCTGCTCACTTGCCGTTTCAGTACGATCCGGCCATGCACTCCTCAGCTCACTTACCGTTTCAGTACGATCCCGTCATGCACTCCTCTGCTCACTTGCAGTTTCAGTGCGATCCCGTCATGCACTCCTCTGCTCACTTGCCCGTTAGAGTACGATCCCGTCATGCACTCCTCTGTTCTTTTACCGTTTAGGTACAATCCCATCATGCACTCCTCTGCTCACTTGCCATTGCGGTAGGATCCTGTAATGCACTCCTCTGCTCGTTTGCCATTTCAGTACAATCCCGTCATGCACTCCTCTGCTCATTTGCTGTTTCAGTACGATCCCGTGATGCACGCCTCTGCTCATTTACCGTTTCAGTACGATCCCGTCATGCACTCCTCTGCACATCTGCCGTTTCAGCACGATCCCGTCATGCACTCCTCTGCTCGTTTGCCGTTTCAGTACGATCCCGCCATGCACTCCTCAGCTCACTTACCGTTTCAGTAGGATGCCGTCATGCACTCCTCTGCTCACTTACCGTTTCAGTGCGATCCCGTCATGCACTCCTCTGCTCACTTACCGTTTCAGTACGATCCCGTCATGCACTCCTGTGCTCACTTGCCGTTTCAGTACGATCCCGTCATGCACTCCTCTGCTCAGTTGCCGTTGCAGTACAATCCGGTCATGCACTCCTCTGCTCATTTGCCGTTTCAGTACGATCCCGTCATGCACTCCTCTGCACATTTGCCATTTCAGTACGATCCCGTCATGCACTCCTCTGTCCTTATACCCTTTAGGTACAATCCCGTCATGCACCCCTCTGCTCACTTACCGTTTCAGTATGATCCCGTCATGCACTCCTCTGCTCACTTGCCATTCCAGTACGATCCTGTCATGCACTCCTCTGCTCACTTGCCGTTGCAGTACGATCTTGTCATGCAATCCTCTGCTAGTTTGCCATTTCAGTACAATCCCGTCATGCACTCCTCTGCTCATTTGCCATTGCAGTACGATCCCGTCATGCACTCCTCTGCTCATCTACCATTTCAGTACGATCCCGTCATGCACTGCTCTGCTCATCTGCCTTTCAGTACGATCCCATCATGCATTCCTCTGCTAACTTGCCATTTCAGTACGATCCCATCATGCACTCCTCTGCTCATTTACCGTTTCAGTACGATCCCGTCATGCACTCCTCTGCTCTTTTACCATTTCAATACGATCCCGTCATGCACTACTCTGCACATCTGCAGCCTCAGTAGAATCCCGTCATGCACTCCTCTGCTCATCCCGTCATGCACTCCTCTGCTCATTTGCCGTTCCAGTACGATCCCATCATGCACTCCTCTGCCCATTTACCGTTTCAGTATGATCCCATCATGTACTCCTGTGCTCATCTGCCATTTCAGTACGATCCCGTCATGCACTCCTCTGCTCACTTGCCGTTACAATACGATCCCGTCATGCACTACTCTGCACATCTGCAGCCTCAGTAGAATCCCGTCATGCACTCCTCTGCTCATCCCGTCATGCACTCCTCTGTACATCTGCCGTTTCAGTACAAGCCCGTCATGCACTCCTCTGCTCATTTTCCGTTTCAGTACGATCCCGTCATGCACTCCTCTGCTCACTTGCCGTTGCAGTACAATCCCGTCATGCACTCCTCTGCACATCTGCCCCCTCAGTACAATCCCGTCATGCACTCCTCTGCTCATTTGCCGTTGCTGTACCATCCCGTCATGCACTCCTCTGCTCGTTTGCCGTTTCAGTACGATCCCGTCATGCACTCCTCTGCTCATTTACAGTTTCAGTACGATCCCGTTATGCATTCCTCTGCACATCTGCCATTTCAGTATGATCCCGTCATGCACTCCTCTGCTCTTTTACCGTTTCAGTTAAATCCCGTCATCCACTCCTCTGTACATTTATCCACGAGTTTGGCAACCACAGACTTTGTACTGTCAAGGTAAAAATTCAACTTAGGGTGTTAATACTTGGGATTTTAGGTTAGGTCCGAGATCCGTCATGACAACTGACCCCAAAATATGATTCAAGTTCCAGTTAGAAGGTTGTCTATGCTTTAAATATTCAGATATATAGGATTCAGCATTCAAACCTCAATTTTTCTCCTTCTACTTCATCCTGCAGCCACAGAAACCAACTGTTTCCACCAAAAGACTGACATGGCTGCAAAATTCTCCTCCTTTCGTGGCTTCTATATCAAGCATACCGATAATTTTTTTTTTCCGGAAGATTTATGGGTTCCAGGGAAGCATGTCCATCCAGCATGGCCCTTGGGACAACCTGTTAAAATTCCTCCTGCTCCTACCTTCGTCTGGGAGCCTGGCCCCACCCTCTCCTACCCTTCACAGCACCTCAGGCTCCTCACGTGGCCCCTGCCTGGCAGCACAGCCTGGAAGAACTGCACCTCCTTCAGCTGCTGCTTTTGGGAGGGAGCAGCCCTACTAGTTTTGACTGTTTTCCAAAGTCCTTAAAATAAGTATAGTAAAATCTTGGATTAATGTTTTCCAATTTACTTAAAGGCACTCAACTTTTAAACAAAGAAATGTATAGTTTTTTTGTTTTTTTTTTTTTTTGTTTTTTTTTTTTTTTTTTTTTTTTTTTTTTTGCTATGGAACCAGTATTTCAGTATCAGTGTATATCTTAATCACAAAATCTACCACCAGGACATTTCTGATTTGGAAGCAAAGGCTCTAAAACTTTTACCATCAGCAGCTACGCATATTATTTTAGCCCTGAAATCAAGGTTGAAGAGCTAATAATTTTCATTCTTGTTGTGGAAGTCTGTTTGTATTTCCCATTGAATTATGTCAGCCAAGGCATGCAAGCATTCATTTGATTCCATTGCAAAGCACTCATTTCCTGCATTTTTTGTGTTTTTTTAAAGCTTTTGCTTAATTACATATTAAAATAATAGTTGATTTAACAAGTAGTTGTCTATACATCTGATATAAGATACATCTGATATAAGATTTTAAAATATATTTGCTGGGCACAATGGCTCACGCCTGTAATCCCAGCACTTTGGGAGGCTGAGGCGGGTGGATCACCCGAGTTCAAGAGTTGAGACCAGCCCAGCCAACCTGATAAAACCCCGTCTCTACTGAAAACACAAAAATTAGCCGGGCATGGTGGCAGATGCCTGTAATCCCAGCTACTCAGGAGGCTGAGGCAGGAGAATCACTTGAAGCCAGGAGTTGGAGGTTGCAGTGAGCCAAGATCACACCACTGCACTCCAGCCTGGGCAACGGAGTGAGACTCAGTCTTAAATTTATATATACTGTAAAAGTCAAAATAAAATATATTTAGGAATTCATTTTGTTGAAAAATCATTTTAAATCAAATGTCATGGGGATTCTCTGCAATGCATCCTTCAGCCATTTCTCAAACAGATTTATATGTTGTCAGCAGCTGTCAGGAGGCAGGAGCTATGACTGCTCTAAAATTTATTTTACTACAAACACAAACCCTAGAAAACTCTCACAACATATTTTTCCCAGTCGGTTTCAGTATGAATTGTGCATTTTGAAAATATCATGACTAGTTTAAAATCCATAAAAGAGTGAAAAGAAAGATTTACATTTCCCAAATGTGGCTCATTACCTAGATCCCCTATGTTGGTAAACAGATTCTGCCATTTAGGAAAATGAATTTTGACTAAATTTTCTTCTTGGGGCTATTGACATCAGCATTGTATTTTGCCTTTCATGGCAATATTCCACCCAGTGCGTGCCTAACCCTTGTCAGGTGCTATTCCAGATGCTGCAACGGAGCAGGAACACAGCAGAGTCCGGTCTTCATGGAGTTGACGTTCTAATGAAAAAGGCAGATGATAAAGACAAAATCAAGTAAAATCATCACGTATTAGATGCTGTTAGGTGTATGAAGAAAAACAAAACAAGCAAAGAAACAGGGAGTGCCTGGCTGGGCTGTGGGGGTGGAGAATCTTGCTGTTTTTTTTTTTTTCTCCTTGATTTCAACCCTGGTGAATCTGACGATTATGTGCCTTGGGGTGAGTCTTGCTGTTTTATGTAGAGTTGCTGAGGGACGTTTCCCAGACATGGTGATACTAAGAATAAAGGCAGTAAGGAAAGAAGCTTTCTAGCTATCTGGGGAAAGAACATTCCAAAAAGGCCCTGGGGCAGGCTCCTGCTTGCCATTTCTAGGACCAGTAAGGGTGTTAATGTGGCTGGAGCAGAGAGAGCAGGTGCCAGAGAAAAAAAACCCAGAGATTAGAGCCGGGGGAAGTGCATGGCGTAGTCAAGAAGGCCTCATGGCCCGTGGTGAAGACGGTAGCCTCTGAGGTGGTACAACAAGTCTATGAGAAGATTCTGAGCTCACCAGGAATGTCTCTCCTATCATTGAAAATCATCACCCTGGTTATTGTGCAGGGCACAGAGGCTGACGTGGGGAAAGCAAAACGGATATTGCAATAAGCCAAGACGAAATGATGTTAATGGAGGCCAGGGCTGTAGTGCTGACAGTGAGAAAATGATCAGATGCCAGAAACATGAAAGCAGAGCCAGCTGAGCAGTTGGATGTGGCTGTGGAGAAAAAAACAATGTAGCTCATTTTTAGCCCAGGTTCGCAACTGAAAGAATGAGGCTACTGTAAAAGGTAACAGCAGCAACACTGCAATTACTTTTGCACCAAGCTAATATTAACACATATAGGGGAGGGTGAAAGAAGAACAATTCTGAAGATGTAAACGGGTTTAAGAACAGTTCTGAGGATGAAACTCATCAGTTTCAGATGAGCAAGAATTGAGACACTTGTTAGATTCCAGATGGAATTGTACAGACACATCAGGAGTCCAGGTCTGGGCCACAGATAACATTTTTGGAATCATTGATTTGCAGTTATTTAAAATCACAAATTTAGTTTATTTGGACTCTAGAATGAGTATAGATAGAGATTTTGAGGATTAACCTCTAGAGAACTTTGGCAGATAGAGGCGGATAAACCAAGTAAGAATATGAGAAGGCGCCACCAGTTAGGAGATTAAGGGCAAGTATACTGTTTTTAAGTGAGATTTTAAGATTTCAAAGTAAAAGAATATGAGTTAATATAAAATATCAGCTCAGACAAAATTATAGTCAAATTGTCTTTATGTAATGCTAACACCTTGTATATTTTTTTGTAAGATAATTTAAAAAGAATTGTGTGGCTTCAGATTAAAAAAAAAAGCACAGCTAGAAGTAAGAGAAGTATATTCAAGGTCAAGTTATGTCATTTCTTCGAAGCATACCATGCTGTAGAAGGCAGTTAACCTGTGTAGGCCACAGTTTGATTCAAACGCAAATAAGAGCATTGTCTGTTAGACACAGCACAACTTCTCACACCTGGAATCCAGTGGGACATCACTCACCATCATATATTCTGTTTCACACTGATTTTAGTATGATACTTTCCTTTCATCACAGAAACTCTAACAACTCAACTTCACAAAGACACAATGTCATTAAAAGACATGGAGCATGATCTAGTTGAAAGTGAATGACTGCAAGCTCATCTTGAGGTCCTTCAAAGACATTGAGGGTCATCATTTTTATCAAATTTGTGAAACTGCAAATTCTTGATTCCCTGCCACCATCGTCTTTTCTGGGAGGTACAACAATCTCATGAGAATTTTTCTTCTTTTTTTTTTTCCTTTTGCTTTTAATCTTGTTCTCCAACTCTTGTTTCACACTGCAGCCAGAATAATCTTAAAAAGACAGAAATCTAGTCATGTTGATTGTGTCTGTAAACTTTCAAAGACTTCCTACTCTCACAAGAGGGTCCAGTTCCTCATCCTTTGTGATTTGTGGTCTGCTGGCCCCCAACCTCATTTCTTACCAAATTGACACCTCTATCTGTTTTACTCAATTTCGTGACACACTGTGTTTCTCTCAGTTTATCAATTATGCTAATTTTGGTCTTTTTCACAGACTCTTCTTTCTGCCTGGAACAAATAAATGCTCCTTCTTTTTTACCTGCTTAACTTCTCATTTTTTAATATTTTTTTCTTAGCTATTTTTTCCTCAAGGTAGCATTCTCAGATTCCACAGCTGCAGTTAAATTTTATTGCTATGTGTTTCCTTTTGTAACTCATTGTAGGACAAATTGAAATATTGTAAGTAAATGTTTGATTGCATATACATCTTATTTATCCTTCACTAGTCTATGTACTCATTGAAAACACTGACTATTTCATGGTCACTTCTGCACCACCTTTGAGCAGTATCATGATGGATGCATAGAAAGGGCTCAAAAATATATATTAAATAAATGAAAATAAAACTGCCATAACAAAACATAGATCTTAAAGACATGTTTTACCAAGTAATAATAACTATTGCATTAAGTGTGTAAACGATATAGTCTTCACTGATAGAATTGTACAACATGTACTCCAGGAAACTTGTCTGTTTTGTACAACATGCACTCTAGGAGACTATTTGCGTATTATTCACTGACGTTTTGACAGTTACCGTATGCAATGGCATCCCTTTCACTTGTATCATTTGGTTTTGCTGATATGGGGAATCTATTATCTAATGAGTCAAATTCATATCTATAGCACACTAAATTATTTGTGTAATTTTATTCTTAAAATATTTAAATTATGTGCAGTTTGATGACTTATTTAGAAAAACTTGCTCATTTGTATAAAAAAATCAAGCATTGACCAAAATAATTCAAATATTTATTTTTAATAAAATAAAGCTAGACTCAGTTTTATCTTGAAAGAGTTGATGTATAACCAGCAGCATTTGGGAAGTTTGGTGACATTTATCTGAATGCCTCTTAGTGACCCAGCAGTCACACAGAGCAGGCTTTGGGTGGAGAGAATATTCCAGGTCTTCATCCTCATCTTACACAAGAAAGTAGGAGCTGGCGGATGAAAATGCATCCTGCTTCCACCTGAAAGAACATACATTCCCCTAGGCCTGGGGAAGGTGGTTCTTTTCAGTAAAGGGCAAGAATGCCTTGAAAATGTGAAATAAAAGCTGTCGTGTATACAGGAGGCCATGTCAATGCTTCTGGCATGAAGGCTCCCCCGGCCTGGCTGACTTTCTAATCTATTTCCTATAGGGCCTGGTCAAAATATCTACTGATCTCTTTGGCCCAGAAGCATCCCTTATGAACTGGGTTTCTTTTGTTGCTCTTTCTGTTGAAGGGAAGAGCTTTTAAATGCTCTTTAGCCCTTTACCTACGAAGAGCAGGGATTATTTGCAGTTCATCAGTGTCTCAAATTTACTTCATGAAAGAGGACATCGGCTCATGTGTTCCATCACAAGGAAACCTTTGCTTCTCCTATGAAAAAGAGAAGAATCAGAAGCCTCCTTTTTAAAGGTATGTCATACTCAGTCATCTATACTTCAGAACTTGTTTTATGATGAGATATTTTTAGCCTTGGAGAAGTTTTAAAAGACTGAGCATCTGGGAAGAGCATGGGCTGAGGAGTAAGGTAGTATGTGTAGAAAAACCTGCTAGCTCCTTATTAAAGAAATCTAGAATGCAAGCTGCATAGTAGGCAGTAATTGTTATTAAAAACAAACAAAAAAAAAACTACCATAGCTGCAACACCTAGAGCATGGTCTAGCACATACCAGTTACTCAATAAATACTCTTGAATGTATAAAAGCAAGTCCAGATCTTCGCGTACTGATTGACGACTGAAGGAACATTTCTACACAGAGGCATGAAATGGGGCCACTTGACACCTCATCTCTGACACTTCTCTTTGCATTTTATGAATAGCAAAGTGGGCAGAGGTATTGCTTGGGGTAACTGCACAGCTGTCTGCACAGAGATTGCACTGCCCAGAGCTCAGGGGCCCAACTGGGTTAGGGTCTTAACCTTTGTGCTGTTAGTGGGTGCATCATTGGATGGGTAATTGAGAGTTATTTGTGATTATTCTAAAACCTATCATTTAGCATGGAATTTGTCTTTCTCTTATTCTTTTAGGCAAGAGAAATCATAGTTGTTCCAAAAAACCATTACATGGAGCATTACTCTTTAGAATTTGGCCTCTTTCTATAGAACAATGTGTAATGTTTTGACCACCATTTGTACCCACAGCAGTTCTATTGCTTTTGGAAGAAAATGGTTACTAGATCTGAAACACCCCATGCATCATTCCAGTCTAAATCTAAACTATTTGAGGTAGTGTGACAGATCTAGCACCAAGAGATGCTAATATAGAAACAATTTCTAAATTGTCACTTAAAACAGGTAGCAGAGACTAGGCAAGGAAGATGCTTGGAAAAGTCCTGCTTTCAAAACTGGGTTTTAATTACTCTCTATTCTTTTCTATTCTATTATTTGTTTATTTCTGATTTCAAAACTCATATATAAGTTTTTATGGTAGAAATTTTGAAAAAATACAGAAAATAACTACAGAAGAAAAGAGAGCAATCATAATTTCATTGCCCCTGTAAAATTATTGTCAACACCTTGGCATGCAGCCTTTCCATCTTTTGGTTTTTTTAGCTCTTATTTTGGGTCTGGGGGTACATGTGAAAGCTTATTACATAGGTAGACACATCATGAGGGTTTGTTGTAAAAATTATTGCATCACCAAGGTATTAAGCCCAGTACCCAACAGTTGTCTTTTCTGCTCCTTTCCTTCCTCTCACCCTCCCCACTTAAGCAGGCCCCATTGTTGTTTCCTTCTTTGTGTTAGTAAGTTCTTATAATTTAGCTCCTACTTACAAATGTGAACATGTGGTATTTGGTTTTCTGTTCCTGCATTATTTTGCTAAAGATAATAGCTTTCATTTCCATCCATGCTCCTGCAAAAGACATGATCTCATTCTTTTTTACGGCTGCCTGGTATTCCATGGTGTATGTGTACCATATTTTCTTTATCAAGCCTGTCATTGATGGGCATTTAGGTTGATTCCATGCCTTGCTATTGTGAACAGTGCTGCAATCAACATTCGTGTGCATGCATCTTTATGGTAAAATGATTTATATTCCTCTGGTGTAAATCCAGTAATGGAGTGGCTGGGTCAGATGGTATTTCTACTTAAGCTCTTTGAAAAATTGCCATACTATTTTCCACAGTGGTTGAACTAATTACACTTCCACCAACAGTGTATAAGTGTTCCCTTTTCTCTGCAACCTAGTTGGTATCTTTTATATTTTGACTTTTTAATAATCACCGTTCTGACTGGTGTGAGATGGTATCTCAATGTGGTTTGATTTGCATTTCTCTAATGATGAGTGATACTGAGCTTTTTTTCTTATGCTTGTGGACCACATGTATATCTTCTTTTGAGATATGTCTGTTCATGTCCTTTGCCCACTTTTTAATTGGCTGGTTAGTTTTTCTCTTGTAAATTTGTTTAAAGTCCTTATAAATGCTTGTTAATAGACCTTTGTCAGATGCATAGTTTGCAAATATTTTCTCCCATTCTCTAGGTTGTCTGTTTACATGGTTTATAGTTTTTTGTTGTTGCTGCTATGCAGAAGCTCTTGAGTTTAATTAGATTCCACTTGTAAGTTTTGGTTTCATTGTAATTGCTTTTAGTGTCTTTGTCATGAAATTTTTGCCCATTCCTGTGTCCAAGATGATATTGCCTAGGTTGTCATTAAAAAAAAAAAATCCATTTGGTCCAATGTTGAGCTTAGGTTGAATACCTTTGTTAATTTTCTGCCTTAACGATCTTTCTAATACTGTCAGTGGAGGGTTGAAATCTCTCACTATTACATAGGAGTCTATGCCTCTTTGTACAGCTCTAAAAACTCACTTTATGAATCTGGGTTCCACTGTGTTGGGTGCATATATATTTAAGATAGTTGGGTCTTGTTGAATTGAACCCTTTACCATTACTTAATGCCTTTCTTTGTCTTTTTTTCATCTTTGTGTTTTGAAATCTCTTTTGTCTGAAATTAGGATTGCAATCCCTGCTTTTTTCTGTTTTCTGTTTGCTTGGAATATTTTCCTACATCCCTTTATTTTGAACCTATGAGTGTCATTATATGGGAGATGGATTTCTTGAAGACAGCATGCTATTGGGTTTTGCTTTTTTTATACAACTTGATATGTGTGGATTTGATCCTGTCATTGTGTTGTAGCTGGTTATAATGTCAGCTTGTCAGTGACACAGGTTTGTGTGTCTGTGTTTGAGTTTTCATATTAGTTGGTAGTGGGCTTTCCTGTCTTCATTTAGTGCTCCTTTCAAGATCTCTTTTAAGGCAGGTCGAGTGATAATGTAATCCCTCAACATTCGCTTATCTGGAAAGGATCTTATTTTCCTTCACTTAGGAAGCTTAGGATAGCTGGATTTGAAATTCTTGGCTGAAGATTTTTTCTTTAAGAATGTTGAATGTAGGCCCCCGGTCTCTTCTGGCTTGTAGGATTTCAGCAGAGATATGGCTGTTAGCCTGATAAGGTTCCCTTTGCAGGTGACCTATCCTTTCTCTCTAGCTGCACTTAACATTTTTTTCTTTTATTTTGACCTTGAAAAATCTGAACATTATGTCTCTCAGGGATGATCTTCTTGAGTGGAATCTCTCAGAGTTCTCTGTATTCTTTTGAATTAAGACTATTGGCCTCTGTAACAAGGTTGGGGATGCTTCCATGGATGATATACTGAAATGCTTTTCAAGTTTTTCATTTTCTCCCTGTTGCCTTCAGGGATGCCCATGATTCACAGTTTTGGCCTCTTTACATAATCCCATACTTCTTGGAGGTTTTGTTCTTCCCTTTTACTTTTTTTCTTTATTTTTGTCTGACTGTCTTATTTTATAGAACCGGTCTTCAAATTCTGATATTTTTTCCTCAGCTTGGTTTATTCTCCTGTTAATACTTGTGATTGCATTGTAACATTCCTGTATTGTTTTATTCAGCTCATTCAGACCCACTAGGTTCTTTTTTATACTGGCCATTTTGTCCTTCAGCTCCTGTAAGACTTTATTGTGATTCTTATTATCCTTGAATTGGGTTTTACCATCTTCTGAATCACTATTCTATTAAATATAAAGAAGTGTGCTTCTTGTGTCTAGGAGGTTATGAGTTTCAGAAATAAAAGTCATTAACTTAAAGGATTTCCCAAAGGATTACAAATGTAAAAAGTGGCTCTTTCATGAAGTGTATCAGTAATCTCTAATTAAGTTAAACACAACTTTAATGGTAAGAAGCTTCTGGTAGATGAAAAAACAGTCAAGCCAAAGAAACATAAAATGCATTACTGTAGATCAAATATTTAAATTAATACTTTCATGTGTGCATACATAAAAAAGTACACTGATAAACTACAGATAACGAAAATGATGCTTTTGAATGTGTCTATTTGCTTTTCTTTTTATAAAATTGTAATTTCTAAAACATGGAGACAAATGGTTTCTAACTTTCATGATCCCAAATGTGAGAAATAATGCAGGTAAATATAATTAATGCTGGAATGATGAAACAGGATGCACCTTAAATATGCACCTGTTTAATTTATAATCTGTTCAACCAACCTAACAGTGGAAGCAAATAATGATTGTTTTTACCACTGAACTGAAAATTTAAATGATGTAAATATCTATAGATCCATTCCAGATTTGGCAGAGTTTGTGGAAATCTGACTGTACAATGTAAAAAAAAGAGAGAGAGAATCCAAAAGATACTATATTCAGAATAGGAAGTTGATTTCATCTTTGACATTTTCAAATAATGCTTAGCTGAATGTTACAAGTGATCCATCTGCATTATAATTTTTAATATTAATTTAATGCAGACTACACATTAATTTTATCATAAAATCCACTGTTTTAAAATTAGTATTTCCTATCAAGATCTTTACATTTAATAAGAAAGTTAGGTTTTCAATTGTAATAATAGTGATGGTTTGATTTTATGTGTATATTTTTTAACATCTAGAGTGTCAAAATATATTACCTCATTTATTCAGCACTATAACATTTTCACTTGTTTTTAAGAAACGAAGATTTAGACAGACTATATAATTTACCCACTGTACTAATTATAAAGAAGTAGCACTTGTCAGATTAAGGAAAGACTCACGTCTTGAGAATGTACTATGAGCTCTACCTTTCACTATAATGCTCTGATGATGAAATGATTATCCCCACTAATGATATTACTCAGCTAAGAATTAGAACTATGAATTAAGCAAGATATTTATATCTGATTTTTGCTAATTTCTTTCTATAAAACATTTTAGTTTTTTCTGTTATAGTTATCATGAATGAATTTAGGTTATAACTTGGGGTATGTTTGCTATGCAGGAAGGTTATAGGCTAGGCTGTTCTTAAAGTCCAAGGATTGCGCTGGGACATGTGAACTTTTGTCCAGAATGCCTTGGTAAGGCATAGTTTAATATATGAGAGACAACTTGAAGGTGGCTGTTTTTTTTTTTGAGATGAAGTCTCACTCTGTCACCTAGGCTGGAGTGCAGTGGCACGATCTCAACTCATGGCAACCTCCGCCTCCCAGGTTCAAACCATCCTCCTGCCTCAGCCTCCCAAGTAGCTGGGACTACAGGCATGTGCCACCATGCCTGGCTAATTTTTGTATTGTTAGTAGAGACAGGATTTCATCATGCTGGCCAGGCTAGTCTCGAACTCCTGACCATGAGCAATCCATTAACCTTGGCCACTCAAAGTGCTGGGATTACAGCCATGAGCCATCATGCCTGGCCAAAGGTGGCTTTTATGACCTTTTGAAAATTTTGATATTCATATTCCAAACCATTAACATTTCAACATTCTTGATTTCCAAATGATTTTTAAAAAATCCCTAACATCCCACATTTCTAATTCTCACCCATCACTGACTTTCTTACAACCCCTTCATTTACTGCATTTTTCAGAGTCATGAATGGAAAAGATACCAGTACTCTGGTAAAATGCAAGATGGGTTGAGTCTGTGTGATTCATATAGTTGTGGCCATCAGACATTACATAGTTTACAAACTTAGGCCTAGAAATAAAAGCAGCTTTGTTTTCCTATAATTGAACTTAATTTGTAATATGAGCAGCTATTTCATTCCAGTGGCTAGAAATGTACACACAATTCTGGATTAATCTGGTCAATTCCATTTTCTTCCTTATAATTCTAGTTAAGTTTCGAAAAGCTTAATTAGAATTGTCAAGTTTATTCTAAGAGGCTACACTAACTAAAACAGTATAGTACTAGTACAGAAATAGACACAGCGACCAATGGAACAGAAGTGAGAACCCAGAAATAAACTCGCATATACAACCATCTGATCTTCCACAAAGTCAACAAAAAACAAGCAATGGCAAAAGGACTCTCTAATCAATAAATGGTGCTGGGATAATTAGCTGCCTATATGCAGAAAAAATGAGCTGAACTCCTACCTATCCCCATATACAAAAATTAACTGAAGATGGATTAAAGATTTCAATGTAAGACCTCAAACTATAAAAATTCTAGAAGAAAACCTAAGAAATACTCTTCTCAACATTGGACTTGACAAAGAATTTATGGCAAAGTCCTAAAAACCAATTATAATAAAAACAAAAAATGACAAGTGGGCCTAATTAAATCCAGGAGCTTCTGTGTAGCAAGAGAAATTAAACAGAGTAAACAGACACTCTCTAGAATGGGAGAAAATATTCACAAATGATGCATCTGACAAAGGCCTAATATCTAGAATTTATAAGAAACTTAAACAAATCAACAAGCAAAAACCAAATAACCCCCCCTAAAAAGTGGGTAAAGAACATAGATACTTTTCAAAAGATGACATACAAGTGGGCAACAGACATGTTAAAAAATCTTCAACATCACTAATCATCCAAGAAATGCAAATCAAAGCCACAAGTTACCATCTCACACCAGTCAGAATGGCATCTGTTAAAAAGCCAAAAAGTAACAGATGTTCATGAAGCTGCAAAGAAAAGGGACATTTATACACTGTTAATGGAAATGTAAATTAGTTTAGCCACAGTGTAGGGAAGCTTGGTGATTTCTCAAAGAATTGAGAGTTGAACTACCATTCAACCCAGCAACCCTATTACTGGATATATACTCAAAGGAAAGCAAGTCATTCCAGCATAAAGATATGTGCACTTGGATGTTCCTTGCAGCACTATTCACAATAGCAAAGATGTGGAATCAATCTAGGTATTCATCATTGGTGGACTGGGTACATAAAATGCAGTACATATATACCATTACACCATGGATTACTACACAGCCATAGAAAATAATGAAATAATGTCCTTTGCAGAAACATGGATGGAGCTGGAAGCCATTGTCTGAAGCCAATTAACAGAAAAACAGAAAACCAAATACAGAGTGTTCTCACTTAAAAGTGGGAGCTAAACACTGGGCACACATGAACATAAAGATGGCAGCAACAGACACTGGGGACTAGTAAACAACCTATTAGGTACTAGGCTCACTACCTGGATGACAGGATCAATAGTACCCCAAACCTCAGCATTACACAATACACCCATGTAACAAACCTGTACATGTACTCCCTGAATGTAAAAAAAAAAAAAAAAAAAAGGTTGAGAAAGAATTGTCAAGTTTAGGGAAAAGAAGGCATGCCTGGCTTATCTGTCAACTCTCCATGTTGGCAAAGGACAAGGCATTCATTTTTCTTGTCTGGTCCTTGATTTCTCCCATTACCTAATGTGGCATATTCTAGCAAGTCACATCACACTAGGGATGTGAGAACTTTTGCTAACTCTATGAACTTATGGCTTTTTCTCCATTCCCAGTACAGGGATCTTCATTTCCTTCAGGGTATGGAAATTGACTTTTATTTTGTCATACATTCTAGTCTATTATTTATAAGTGAACTTTATTTCTCTCCTTTAGGGTTCTAATATTTGGTTCTCAAAAAGACTTGAAAATCATTGCCTCCCATACATAATGTCTCTACAATGAGTTTTGAAAATGTATTTGGGGAAAAAAAAGAAGCCAGAAACAGTTTTGTTGTAACCAGCATTTTTGGAGGTAAATAATAAATGCTACCTCTAGGGAACAGGCATAAAAGAATAAAAATGAATTACTGATAAGAAATTAGATTGGTTAAATTATTGTATTGGGATGTTTAGTAAATAAAGATTTTAAAAGAGTAATGGTTTAAGTCATATCTCCTCATGGATGGGGAATCAAAATGGCTGTGTAACAGCATGTTGTAAAAGATTTTAATTGGGTAAGTCAACCACTCCTCACAACAGCTGAAACAATAACTGGAGATAAAATCACCAAGGATATAAGAGGACCTCAAAAACCTACAGGATCTGGTAAACATTTATAACACACCACGTCTT
Organism: Cheracebus regulus; assembly: GCA_963574635.1. Classification (NCBI taxonomy): domain Eukaryota; kingdom Metazoa; phylum Chordata; class Mammalia; order Primates; family Pitheciidae; genus Cheracebus; species Cheracebus regulus. The sequence goes on from CAUYQU010096381.1 coordinate 29,622, forward strand.
CTACGCGCCCACAGAATAGTTATCAAAGTAGACTATGACCTTGGTATTAAAAAACTACATTTATAAAAATTGAATCATACAGACTATGTTATCTGACCACAAGGAACAAAACTAGAAATCAAAAGAAAAATAACAGGAAACTCTCCAAGCAGTTGAAAACTACACACTTCCAAATAAAAAAAGAAACGAAGAGCGAGCCAGGGGAGGGTCAACATGGCGGACCGGAAGCTTCCGGCGTGCGCCGCTGTCGCTGAGGAGACGGGGTGGGCCGCAGACACCGACCCGGCGAGCGGATCGTCTAAGGAGCCGCGATGGAATCCACCAAGGCAGCGAGGGGACTCAGAACAGGGAATCCACCAAGGCAGCGAGGGGACTCAGAACAGAAGGGAAAAAGGCTGGGGAAGAGCTCATCCGGGGTCCTCTGGAGCCCGGGCGGCTCCACAGCTAGGAGGGGCGCGTGAGGGGTCCGGGGGCCACGCCTCCCCCACGGCCCGTGCGTGCCTGAGACCTGGACGTTCCCGCCTCCCAGCCCGCCGGACCGTCACAGACAACCGCCTGGCGTCGTGGCGGAGGCGGCGCTCAGGTCCCGAAACTCCCCCGGCAGGCGGTGCAGGCGGCACCACAGCTGCACGGAGGTCGTGCGGCTGCCCCGCAGCAGACAGGCCGCGAGAGGAGCCCGCGTCCGGCCCCGCAGCTCCCCCGGAAGCACTGGACGCTGGGAGGGGAACTCCATTGACCCCTCTGCTCATCGCCGCGCAGGCCTCCCCTGCGGGAGCTCCCAGCACAGGGGACCCACTTCCACCTGAATCCTGGGGGCAGGCGCAGCTGCAGGCCCTCAAGGAGCGCCTGGGTGACAGAGCAGGCAGCCGCACTCGGCCAGGAGGGACGTGCCAGCTGGGGATGCCAACGCCGCAGAGCCACGTCTGCCTGACCCTGTGCTGGGCACAGCTCCGGTTCCCCTGGGCAGCACCCGGCGGGGCACGCGGTGACTCCACCCACGCCCACTGCTGACGGCAGGCTGGGACCTGCCGGCTCTGCACTGCCCGACGGGGAAGAGGGCGACGCTGGGATAACAGTGAGCCGGGCGACGAGGTGTGCCTCCCTCCGCAGGACCTACCTGGACGGATAGAGCCCCTGCCTGACAGAGCGCCATGGACCACAACACCTAACGAGAAAATGCAGGCACAAGGCCAGTGATCACAGGGCGTTGCTCTAGTGCTCAGGACGGACCGGGTGAGGGGTCCTCCCTTTCCTCCCCAACCCTTCAGGAAACACTCCTGCCAACGGCACCAAAATAGAAAAGAACCCCGTGGGTAGGTAAGAGCCTATCCACCGTCCAGCACTCTTAAACCTCACCTACTGGATCACAGCCCAAAATACAACCAAAATACTTTGCAAGTATACAGTACCTGTGAAAACTAAGGCAGAAATCCAGCTATAAATAAAGATTCTAAACAGTCTTGGCCCTCTGAAAACACTCAGAAATGAAAGCAGCTGACCATAGTCAACTTACCTCACAGTGAAAGAACACCGGGCCTCATACGTGAGAAAGAATCAATGCAAGAATTCTGGAATCTCAAAAAGCCAGTGTGTTCTCTTGTCTCCAAATGCACATGCTAGTTTTCTAAAAATGGTACTTAGCCAGAGTGAGATGAGTAAAATGAAAGACTTAGAATGCAGAATGTGGATGGCAAGGAAGGTCATCAAGGTCCAGGTGAAAGTTGAAACCCAATCCAAGGACTCAAAGGTGTCCAGTAAGGTGATTAATTATTGATTAATTAATAAAATAGAGCTCTATTCCTTTCTAGGGTTATTCCCTGGAATATCTTATCCCTTGGTAAAGTACTAGTTGGTTATAAAGTTGGATCTTTAAATGTCAAAAGAAGAATTAATATGTGATACGGTTTGGATGTTTGAACACTCCAAATCTCATGTGGAAATATGATCCCCAGTGTTGGATGTGGGGGCTAGTAGGCACTGTTTGTGTCGTGGAGGTGGATCCCTCATGAATGGCTAGGTGCTGTCCCTGTGGTAATGGGTGGGTCCTTACTCTGTTAGTCACGTGAGAGTTGACTGTGAAAAAGAGCCTGGCAGCAATTCCTCTCTCTTTCTCCTTCTCTCACCATGTAACACACCTGCTCCCCCTTCACCTTCTGCTACAATTTGAAGTGCCCTGAGGCCTCACCAGAAGCAGATGCTGGCACCATGCTTCTACAGCAGGCAGAACTGTGGACCAAATAATCCTTTTTTATTTGTAAATTGCCCAGTCTTAAGTATTGCTTTATAGAAACACAAAATGAACTAATGTGATATGTTTTACCAAAAACATGATATGTACTTAATAAAGTTATTTAAGAAGTTGTTTGCATTTCATATTATATTTTAAAATAAAGAGATTACAGTAAACGTTTGAAAAATGTTAAGATGTGGAAAAGTAATAAAATATTTAACCCTGACTGTTTTCATTAAATTTTTTCTAATCATAGTGTCTTAATGAGATATAAATTTTGGTTTGCTAGAAATGCTAAAGTTAACCTTTAACTTTTATATGGTTTTAAAACTGTAAGGCTGGATGCCTTGCTGGGAGCTCGGACGC
>CAUYQU010096385.1:0-10316 GCA_963574635.1 Cheracebus regulus
GTTACAAACAAAATGTAGTACTTTTGTAAACACATATTACAAATATCCATAGGGAAAAAAGTCTAGAAGGTATATATTAACTTCTTAATCCTTACCTCTGGGTAACAGAATTATGAAATAAATTTCTGCTTCACTTTTTTCAGTGTTTTCTAATTTCTCTGATAAACATACATTACTTGCATTCAGAAGGGGAAAGGGTTTTTTCCCCCAAACACACTCTATGTTTTTAAACATGTAGGCTGCATTGTAAACTTAAAAATACATGTTTCCTACATTAGTTTTCTTAAAAAATATAAAATGAGCCTGCAGATTTCTCTAAATAATTGGAATCTTGGATTTCTGTGTATAATTAGGTTCCCAAATTCTTCATATTCCCAAGACATAATGGTCCAGGTACAAAAGCCAAACCACTAAAAATGATGAAGCTGAAATCTGAATCCAAGTACACAAAGCAACTCCAGTCTCAGATATTTCCCATCATTCCAGAGAGAAAACAATAAGCGATTAGCTCTACAATTGTTCTATCATCTAGATTTCCTTCAATTTCCATCCACTCACGCTGCTGCAAAACAAAAAAGCCTACACAAAAACTCTGTCTGTTATCATTACAATAAAAACTAATAAAATAGCTCCACTGACAACTAATCACTATTGTTTTCCCCATGGGATTTCATTCTTAGTACTAAATTACCAAAAACCTGGAAGATAATCTACTCCCACTTGAATGATTAACTGCCCCTCTGAGTCTGAACCAACAAGACTATTTTAGTATTTACCTATTTAATTCATAGAGCTTGGACACATATTCACTGTAGCAGTACTCAAGAACATAGGACCTAATCAGTGTTTCCAAATTCCATTAGCTCTCACATGAGCTGATGTACACAGTACTATCTCATTTGCCCTGGGAAGCCTGGGAAAGTCTAACACAGGCTCTCTATTTCTATCATACAACACTCAGTTCCTTTTCCTTCTTCCTATTCTTTTTCAAAATGAGAGCTAAAATCCTACTTATTTGCTCATTTAACTGGAATAAAAATATTGCATGTTCCTTGGAATCTGTCATAAAAGTAAGTTAAGACTAAAAAGTCAGATGGTTTAGAAAAAGGGTGAGGTCATGCTTTACTATTCTCTGCTTTTTAAGAACCGTTGATGACATATTCTAATGCATATCCACAGTACCCAGCTTACTAAAACTACCTCTGTTTACTCATCTATAAAGTAAAAATAATCCTGCATTCTTTTGGGCAGCAAGAAAGATCAGAAATCTGACACAGCATTTAGTAGGGGCATAGCAGCATGAGTTTTTCAAAGCATCTATGGGAGAAAAAGTTCAGATCCTTCTTCTTTTCTTCCCTTTCCTACAGAAAGTCCAACAGTGGTCAGTCAAGAGCTGACAAAGGGGTTGGGGTGGGGATGGCAACTGGAGGTTGGGGAGGTGGCAGAGCCAGTGTCAGAGCAGAGAAACAAGGTCACCCTGCACCACTATTCACTGATCCATCCTCATCTCTCACACCCCCAGGATTAAGCAAGCATCAAATAAAAAGGTTGCCCAAGGAAGCCATTCCATCAGGCTCTCAAGTTCACATATGATCAGAACCCAAGCACATTAAATCAACCTGGGATGTAGAAACTGTGCAATAGTAAGGACTGTGGCAAATAGGATAGGGAAAGCCATACCTGGTGCAGTTAAAGTTCAAATTTTTAAGGAGCAAAAATAAACAAAAAACATGCAAGCTGAATCTGGCTCATGGGCTTGCAACTTCACTTGCTCTCTCATTCTTTATATTTAATCATGAATTCCTGGAGATCCTGTCTTGAAGGCTCTCACAAATCTTCTCCCTTTTCCTCATTTCCATTTGCTTCTCCTATAGTTTCTGCCTCCAGCCTGGCTCAACTGCTACCCTCTGCCACACTGCTATGAGATCTAGTACATAATCTGATCTCTTCGCTTGAGTCTTAAGCTCCCCACAGCTCTCAAGATGATGTTCAGATGTCTTGACTTAGCTCCAAGGCCTTCCATGATACAGCTTATTTATTTACCTGTACTTTTCAGCCTTGCCCTTCAAGCTCGCAGCTTGTATTATACCCATACCCAAGTATTACAGTGGATTCCCACACAAACCAGTCATTCCATACCTTGAAAGCTGTTCCTTCTGCCTGGAATATTCTTCCTACCTTATATTTTCCTTTATTCTTTCATTTGCTTTGGAATCTCTAGAGCTTAATGTATAGGACACATTTAATAGATGTTTCCTGAATATATGAATAAATGACAATATAATGGAGATGACTTATGGTTCCAAGAACACAGACCCAGTGATGTGTATCTCCTTTATACATCAAGCACATAAAAATATACATAAAATATAACTGCTGAAATTTTAATATTATAAACAGTTTCAAAATAAAATGAATTTCTCATGTATCAAAAGAAGAAGAATCTCAAACTCAGAATAGAAAAGATACATGTTAACACATATTCCAGAAGGATATCAGACTTGAACTCTAGCTGCTAGGGCCTGGGGACTTAAGATCCCAGCCAGGGCAGAGGACTGAAACTTAGACCCTGGAATAAAGCAAGAATCTATTTAAGACGAGAAAAACTAGACCCATGAAACTGGCACACAATGATACAGAATCCAGATTTACAATATCTGCATAGTGTGAAATTTCCAAGCCAAGAAATTAAGGTAAATATATAAGAGAAACAAATATAAATAGCTCCCTAAAGACCCTTCTTTAAGCAATGGTTCCCAGGACTCCCATGGAAAAAGTAATCTTTGCTGAGGATGAGTAAATTATTGAAAATTATAAATCACATAAGGAAATGATCCACCATGAGGGAAATTTGGCGGGTGTGACAAAAGGAAGTTTACCAAACCATAAATTTGAGAATATAAAACAGATTTGAAGAGACTATGGGATAAAGAATTGAAACCACAATGAAAACACAAGAATTTTTTTTTTAAAGATAGATGTGTTTAAGGAAGGTACAGAGAAACCCTAGTTTCTCTCTGCTGGCCTGTGACCCACTGATACTACAGGAGGAAAGAAGAGAGAGCAAAATGTTAAAGGCAGGTTAAAAGAGGAAGTGAAATCAGCAAAAGTATAAAGTATGTAAACATAAATATAATTGATGCATTTTGTCAAGCCTCAAAGAGCTCAACAACCTAGAATCCACATCCTCTTTTGGGGGGTGAAAAGGGAAATAGAAACTGAATCCAGTTAATTGAAAGATGAATCAAATTTCCAAAAAGGTATTTCACTGAACATATCATTCTATCTCATTGTCTCCAAAAACTCCTCTGAAATGGTAGTAAAAGGATTTTTTAAAAAGGAATAAGAAATCAAAAGAGTCAAAGAAAACAGAAGAGGAGGAAACAGCAGCACAATTTCAGAAGTTGGGAAGCACATGAATCAGTGGTGCTGGATCTGGCCGGCCCAAAACAAGGAGCCCTAAACCAGCAAAGGGGAAGGAAGGACTCTGATTTATGTAACCGTAGATACTTCCTAAATCCTTAAAAGTATGAGGAATTGGTGGCATTAAGTACCTTGAATTGGTGTGAAAGTAGAGTTAAAAGACCATTTAAGAAGTTCCTCTAGATTCTCACTTTGTCCAGCTGAGCAACTGCCTCTCCCCAACACTGCAGAATATTGAAGTTTATTCTCTAGAACAGGGAATGGAGAGTTTCTAGAGTAGGGGACATCAAACACAGTTGAAAGCAGGCATATCTTACTAAAAACAAGGGAAAAAGTGAAAGTTGTGAAAAGATTAAGTAGAATCTGCTCTTATCTTTTATCTCCTTAGGAACCCAGAATAACTTCCAGTGAATGATCAGATGAATTTTTTTCTAGAAACACCCAGGATTTTAAGAAAAATGACTTAAGGATACTGATCATCTTACACGGAGACCAAATAAACAAGCTCACTTTATGCAAAGAGTTTCCAAACAGTTTTGTTTGTGCCTACTTTAAAATATGAATGGGCAACTGAAAAAAAAAAATCACCAGATGTCTAAACAAACTCTCTAATAAATACAAAAGCCAGAGAAGAAGATAACACACAAACAGAAAGAACTTGGAAAACAGACTGAGAAAAACTATTACTAACATTTTCAAAGATATAAAGTGTCAAAAAAGAACAAGATGGTACCAAAAAAAGGAGAGAGAATTTTAAAAAGGGAGCTCCTGTGAATTCTTAGTCAATATCAACAATTCAATAGAAACAACAGAAAAAGTTGGAAAAAAAATCTCAGATGTGAAACAAAACGAAAGATGAAAAATCGAGAGAAGAAAATAATTAAAAAGCAATCAGAAGCCTAAGATCAGAATAGCAGGAGTTAAAGAAAATTCAGGAAAAAAATTGAAAAGATTTAGAAATATTTTAAATCTAAAAAGAAAAAATTTAAAAATTTCTCAGAACTAAAGGGGACATGAGTTGCCAGATTGAAAGTTCATCAAATGTCCAAAAACAATGGCTGAAAGCATACTTTCTGTTGTTATTATTATTCCACATTAATGAATTTTTTTAAAAAGGGATAAGAAGGCTGGGCACAGTGGCTCACATCTGTAATCGCAGCACTTTGGGAGGCCAAGGCAGGTGAATCATGAGGTCAGAATATCAAAACCATTCTGGCTAACACGGTGAACCCCGTCTCTCTACTAAAAATACAAAAAATTAGTTGGGTGTGGTGGCACACACCTATAGTCCCAACTACTTGGGAAGCTGAGGCAGAAGAATCAATTGAATGCAGGAGATGGATGTTGAAGTGAGCCAAGATCATGCCACTGCACTCCAGCCAGGGAGACAGAGTGAGAGTCCTTATCAAACAAACCAAAAAGAGGTCTTGAAAATGCTCCAGGGCCATCCTGCTTTTCACCTTCTCGCTGTGCTTCCCTCCATCTCACTCCAATCAGAAGGGATTAGTCTCCATCCTTGACTTTCCTTATTAGAACTTTTGTCTCTAACTGGAAGAGCTACTGAGGACTTAAAGCACAACAACAATGTTCTTAATATGCAAAAATAGAATTCTGATTGTACTTTCAATCACAATCTTAAAATGAGCAATAGTACCTCTTTAATACCACAGAAATGATAACAATAATACCATAAACTTCACATACATGTTATGTAAACTAATCATTTCCTCCAGGTTTTCTAAGGCAATTCAGATTTGAAATATATTTTTCCCTTGTCTTATACATCATCAAAATGCCCTAGAAGATTTAATATTTCAGTTTCTAAATTACTTCTCTTACAGCATGTTTCTGCTACCCAGAAGTACTTAGAAATTCTTGATCAGATATGCGCTGACAATTTTTACTCAAAAGCATGGCCACTTTAAATAATCTATGAAGGCTGATTAAGGCACCCTGTCACCATGCCTAACAAAGATAATCAAAAGCAACTAGGCTGGGTGTGGTGACTCACACCTGTAATCCCATCACTTTGGGAGGCTGAGGTAGGTGGATCACCTGAGATCAGGAGTTCAAGACCAGTCTGGCCAACATGGCAAAATCCTGTCTCCACTAAAAATGCAAAAATTAGCCAGAAATGGTGGGGCATGCCTGTAGTTCCAGCTGCTTGGGAGGCTGAGGCAGGAGAATTTGAACCCAGGAGGCAGAGGCGGCAGTGAGCTGAGATCAATCATGCTACTGTACTCCAGCCTGAGTGACAGAGTGAGACTCCATCTCAAAAAAAAAAAAAAAAGCAACTAATTTAAAGTATGCTTTCAGCTTTTAAATTGGAGACTTTCTAGTGCTGGTAGCAGATTAATAGACTGAAAGAAAAGAACCTAATTTCTTTATTAATATAATATATTCTAAAAACTAACTATACTGAAGTGGTTTTTTTAAAATGTTTATTTTACTTTAAGTTCTAAGATACATGTGCAGAGTGTGCAGGTTTGTTATATAGGTATACATGTGCCATCGTGGTTTGCTGTACCTATTAACCCATCATTTAAGTTTTAAGTACCATATGCAATAGCTATTTGTCTAATGCTCTCCCTCCTTTTTCTCCTGAACCCCCAATAGGGCCTGGTGTGTGTTGTTCCCCACCCTGTGTCTGTGTGTTCTCACTGTTCAACTCCCACTTATGAGAACATGAGGTATTTGGTTTTCTGTTCCTGTGTCCAGTTGCTGAGGATGATGACTTCCAGTTTCATCCATGTCCCTGCAAAGGATATGATCCAATTCTCTTTTATGGCTGCATAGTATTCCATGGTAAATATCTCCCACATTTTCTTTATGCAGTCTATCATTGATGGGCATCTGGGTTGGTTTCATGTCTTTGCTATTATAAATAGTGCTGCAACAAACATATGCATGCATATATCCTTATAATAGAATGATTTATATTCCTTTGGGTAGGTACCCAGTAATATACTGGATCAAATGACATATGCTGGGTCAAATGGTGAAAAGCAACTGCAACAAAAGCCAAAATTGGCCAATGGGATCTGATTAAACTAAAGAGTTTCTGCACAGCAAAAGAAACTATCATCAGAGTGAACAGGCAACCTATAGAATGGGAGAAAAGTTTTGCAGTCTACCCACCTGACAAAATTTTAATATCCAGAATCTACACAAAATGTAAACAAATTAATAAGAAAAAAAAATCAAAAAGTGGGCAAAGGATAAGAACAGACACTTCTAAAACCTTAAATGCTAACTTCCAACATAAACTAAATTAATTAGCTGTGAAATTTGGAGCAGGTAATATAATCTTACTGAGCCTGTTCTTCAACTATAAAACAGGGATAATAATCATCTCTTAGCACTATTGTGAAAATTAAATGAAGTAATGACACAAAGCATCTCAGTGCCTGATAAAAGAGATCCTTAAATATTCAGGTTTTATACAACTATTAGGTGAAACTAATGAAATTCCAAATTTAATTATCTCTTTGGATTTTAGGCATCTTAGAGATATAATAAAATATTACCCCATTCTTACCACTTGAGGGGGCTTTTCCAACTGCCTCAGTGGACTTGAAAACAGCAGACTTAGGCCATTTCTCTGAAGATTACAGGCTGTTTCTCAAAACAAAGAGGATTCTACGCTGTTATCTTTCATGCAGAGGTATTTGATCAGTTCAACTCGGAGCAACAGGGCTTAACAATTAGCCTATGAGCTTGAAAACACAGTTTCTGGGAGCTCATAGGGTAACTTAAAGTTTCCAACAAATTATTTTAATTATTCCATTTAGAAGTGATTTCTTTCTAGGGAAGTTTCCTTTATAGATGAAAAAAAAAAAAGCCAGCTGCAATGAATTTTCTTTCTCTATCTAAAAAAAAAAAAACAGCGGTAAAGAATTTTCTTCCTCTCTCCATGACAGTCTATCTTTTGACTGCATCAGTCTGTATCTTCATAAATGCAGGAGTGTAATGATACTATTCATGACTTGATCATTTATATTTATAACTTCATAATTCAGTTTACAATTTTCCCGTCATCCTCCATGTTACTGGGACGTCTTTAGGCTCTTTCCCGTACACAAGTAGAGCTTCTGATGGTGTTAACTTCCCTCTTGCATTGTGTATACCCTCAATCGCCACAGGATTCCACTTTCCCTGTCCCCAACCTCCCCAAAGTCTTGCAAGAAATAAATTACATGGCACCATACAACTGCACTAATTTCATATGTAAAAAAAAGCAGATTTTTTAAGGGGCTCACTGGACTTATTTCTACATAAATTTAAAAGTGGTAACTCAATTGGATGAAAACTGTTATAATTATTTGTAGCATTCAGGGTAACAGAATTTAGATCTCCAGATTTCCTATTTTGGTACAACTTAACAACTACACAAAGCAGACACAAACAGGAAAAAAAAAAAAGAGACAAATGTCATGCATTCTTCTCCATGTATTTATTCCACAAATTCCATAAGAGCAATTACCTGGCCACACTGACTAGAAAGCACAGCTATGGAGTAAACACGCTGAGTCCAAAACACAAGGGCACGTACTTCCTTGTGGCACTTAATACCAAGCTCATTCACAAGCCAGCTTTCAACCAACCAAAGAAGTTAGCAAAATGACTGTTTCGCACAGACTGGAGTTTGAGAAAATGAGTACTTCCCCAAAACTTAGTAACTAAACTGTAGACACGATCCCACTCTCTCAAAAACCGCCATTAGGAAAACTTGATAATCCCAAGCAGAACCCACCCCCATCCCTGGTTCTCAAGCCCCAGCAGTTAGCATCACGCAATTAGCATTTGTTGATTGAGTCTACCTATATCCTGACCCACTGTTTCAGCAACTGCACTGAACCTTCTCAGGTGTAAACAATTAGTGCCTATTTGATCATTAAAGCGGGATGCAGGAAAAATGAAGATTCCCTTTACTTCCCGTAGTAGAACTGGCACTGATTGCGGTATTTTAATGGGGTCCCATCGTCTGTGAGCGTATTTTAAAGAACCACAGCGTCTCAAGAGCAACACTTACGGTCTCTACTCCCCGGAGGCAGCGTCTCCTGGAAAGTTCCTGGAGCATGAAGTTTACGCGCGGCTCCTGGCGCTTAGGCTGCGCGCTGCCAGCCCCGGCGCGGGCGGAAAGGCGAGCGCAGTGAGCTGCGCGTAGACCTGGGGCGCGGCTCCTGCTGGCCGCCCGCGCCTGGATCGGCCCGGGCTGTCCGGCTCCCCCGCCTGCTGGGTCTTGGTGCTGTGAGAGCGGTGCGGCGGAGCCGGGCGCCCGGAGCTGGCGTGCTGGCGGGCGGGCCGATCCTCTCCCGGGGTCAATTGCGAGCTGGACGTCAAGTCCAACCTCAGAGGCTCCAGCAGAGAGGCTGGCGGGTGTGGCCCGGGATCAGAGGGTTTTTGGAATGTAGGGTGTGGCCCTCTACCGCGACAAAAAAAGATACGAGTCAATCCGTTCAATCCTAACCAATAAGCATGTTCACTGTCGGTTAATTCGGAACTTTCCTTTCTTGATTTATACCGGCTTAGCAGCCTTTCACAGCCTTTGCTTTCAGCCTTTGACAACTTCAGCACGACTTCTGGAAAAGGGTAAGTTGCCTTTGAAAACGCTTGGGAAATAAGGATTAATCTTACTAAAGATACTTCAGTGGATGTACATTAGCTTGGATTAATAAAAATTCTTAAGTTAGAAAGAGATACTGGGTGCAAAGAGCGTGGGACTGGGTATCAAAGCAGATTTGGATCAGACCTGTGACACTGTATGGCCTTGAGTAAGTTCATTATCATCAATGAGGGAGCTAAAATGCCCACCTAACAGTTTACGGATTACAACACTCCCCCCATCTGCAGTTTCGTTTTCTGCTGTGTCCATTACCCGCTTCAATTGCAGTCTGAAAATATTAAATGGAAAATTCCAGAAATAAGCAATGCTTAAGTTTTAAATTTCATGCCATTCTGAGATTGTTAAAATAGTTATATTTCATAATTACTTACTGTCAATGTCTTACTGTGCCTAATATATAAATTAGATTTCCTCATAGGTATGTATAGGAAAAACCATTGTATATATAGGGTTCAGGACCACCGAGGTTTCAGGCATCCACTGGGGGCTTTGGAGCATACACACCATCTGAGAATAAGGGGGGCACTAATGTGCATGTAAGAATACATGCAAAGCATTTGCCACAGTGCTGGATGTAGAGTAGGCACTCAAAAATGCTGTCTTGTCCCTCTGAGTGCTGAATCCAAATCTCCAAAATTGTAAACAAACTGGCTTATGATTTTCAGAAATTCTTTCCTATGTGAGATATCTAAAGAATTTTAGAGCTGAAATAGTTCTCTGGTATTCCCTGGTCTGAGTCCCTTATTTAAGTGGTGAGAAATTTAAGAAGCTTTTGGTTTGGGATTCTTGAATTTGGTATCCTTGTTATACAATAGAAAGTTTATTGGTAGCAATTAAGGTTTAAAATTGGAATGATATCATTTAGGTCATAGGTAAACCTACTTTTAAAAAAGTAAGAGTGATTTTTGGAAATTTTCTATCTGGGTCACTGTGCCCTAAACATTATTTTGTAATAAAAATACTTAAAAGAAAATTTATTTAGGAACTGGCAAATTACAGGGGGCTATAGAAGTGCTAATTCCTGAGGACCCATTAAGAAGTGAGTTGATTGCTAGTGCCAAAAGAAAGTTTCTATATGGGAAGAAAAAAAAATGTTGTTACAAATTAAACGTTCTTTGCTTTGGAGATCTCCTGAGTTTAACTTCCTCATATGTGTTTAGAGTCATTCCACAGGCCAAGATTTCTTGAAAATACTCATTAGCCAAAGATAAGATCTAAAGTGAGATCAACAAAATGCTGTTCTTTTCTCCAAAGCAGCAAGGGAGAG
>CAUYQU010096388.1:0-17505 GCA_963574635.1 Cheracebus regulus
GACATACTGTGGATATAGAGTATAAAACTTGAAAAATGCAGATGTTGAAGGAATAATAGGTATCTTGTGCTTTAATACTTTATGGCAGGATTGTACTATAAGCAAATGAATTAAACAGCTATGTAAATCACAAACAAAAACAAAAAATGAACCAAAGTGAAAAGGATAACTTCCAGGCAGTATCTTTCTATTGTAACCTGTTATTTATGTAAATACTAGTGATTTCTTCTAAATAGGATATAAAACTTATTTCAAATTACTCTTCCTCTGTCCTGCCTGCCAAGAACTCAAGTGTGACTGTGATAAAATAACCTTTCACAGGTATGTTGGCAGGTATGTGTGTAATCTCAGAATACACAGGTGACATAGATATGATATGACAACTGGTAATGGTGGATTCATTTACATTATTTACACTTCTATGACCAGGACTTAAGGGAAGGTCAGTTTTTTACAAAATCAAGTAGTGTCTTCCTACCTACCTCCAGATACATGTCAAAAAAGAAAGGTGTTTGTGCTTCAGTTTTGTTTTTGCTCAGTAATATAGTCAAGCAACAGTTTGTTTCGAAGTGACCCATTGAGCTGTGCATGCATTTTTATTTCAAATAAAATATATTTCTATTATTTGTCATTCATACTCTCCATCCATACCACACTATCTTCTGTATCAGGTCGTCTAATATAAATATACCTGTTTTGTTCTAAAAATAAAATAAAATAAATAAACTAAAAATATTCTCCAGTGGCTATCTTACCAAGTGGAAAAAAGAATGGGGAAAGAAATAGCACTAATAGTACTATGGGAAGAACACCTTTTTAAATTTAAATATTTAGCTTTACCTTTCTTGTTGATCATGACTTTGCAAATAAAAAGAATGTAAACCTTGAAGAGTAAAATTCTGTTATCATATTTGGGTGGTTGTAAATTCTCTACAAAGACTTATAAAAATTTGTATAACTTAGACTCATGAATTAGAGAGCAACTATTTATTCTTTCAAGAGGCTTCTTAGTGTAAAATAAAATTCGTACCAGTTTTTCTTTAATAATAATCTCTTGTAGTATATTTACTAAGTGTTTGATTTGCAAAAAATATGTTTATATAGAAGCTATTTATAATAATTGTGTGGCATACTTATAACTAGTACATGAGAAAACATCCTCATATAATGTGCTAAGACATTACTAACTTACTAAGTGGTACCAGCTGTCTGGGAAAGAAGTTTACTCATTTGAATTTGTTTTAAGACTAGGTCCAGGTGCTCTTATTACATAGTTTATGTGATGCACTTTAAAAATTGTGAAAGGTATATCAGGAATGTAAAATCTTTATTTCCAGGGAGCTTCAGAAACCAGGGGCAATATATTTAATAGACAAAAGTTAATTTTAGACTAGTAGATGATGGCATCTTTGTAAAAAGATACAGTTATATCATCTACAACATATATTACACACTATACAAATTTATTTCCCCAGACATTTAAAATGTTTTAAAATTTAAAAATAATAACATATTTCCCACATAAAATTTGGGGGGAAATGTGGGGAAAATGCAAAAATATTCGTGAGGAATAGAACTGATATTGTAGGAATGCGGAGTAATTTTGGTTTCCACTGTATACTTTATATGGTTTTGTTTGAGTTGTGTGCTTTTTAAGTACATATTATGCTTTAATAATTAAGCAACAAATAAAGGCAAACTGAAAAACAGCAATGAGACAGAGACCAAGATGAAGATACTGAGTTATTTACCTACATTTATAACAGAATAATTGAATTGGTTGAATTTACATGTTTTTTTTTTTTTAAATTGTACTTTGGGCTCTGGGGTACATCTGCACATCCTGCATCCCACAGGACTGTTGCATAAGTACATACATGCCACATCTCCCCCCCAGTCCCGTCGCCTACATCAGGCATTTCTCCCAGTGTTATCCGTCCTCATCCGAATTTACACCTTTCTAAAGAGAAGTAGAAACTTTTAAGTAAGAATCCTTTTTGGCTACATAAGGTCTGGTATCTCAAATACTTGGATTGCCTCTAATACATGTGAGGACTTCCAAGAGCTAGCTTAAGCAACAGTGGTTTTAAAAAGGCAACGAATGCATCACTAGCGAATTCCACCACCTATTGATTGCATTTTGATATGTAAATAATAAGTATGTCATTGTCATATCCACTTTTTCCAATGGTGCTTTCTGGGGTAGCACGTATTCTTTAAAGAAGGGGCTGTGTGAATAAATATTCTAGAAAATGCTGCATGTAACAATAACAAACATCTTTTTTTACAGCCGGCCTTTTCAAGCATTCAAAAACAGGGATGGAGTATGCAGTCTTCTGAACTATTTGGCAATATCTCAGGCCAGCCCAGTGACTGCACGTTGTGGAAACTTCATCTAATGTTTGGTGAATGGAGAGAGGACAGGAGGGAGTTAGCAAGAAATAGGGATAGAAGAGAACAGACTATGGAGTATACCCTCGTCATTTTCCTACCTCTCTGATGCTTTGTATTGTCTGTCTAAATCACTGTGATGAGCACTGATTTCAGAATCTAGATTTTGAGCAAATGAAATCCATTTCTACCACAAATAACCTGGGGAGTTTGCAAAAGAAAAGCAGATTCCCCAGGCCCTGACCCCAAAGAGATTGATTCAGGCATTCTAAAGTGAGATCCAGGAAACATGTTTTTTTACAAGGAAGGAATTCTTATCTTTGTAATTGGAAGATCAGGTTAAGAAACAGCAATCCCTAATAATAAAATTTAGATATTCCTCTATAGGATAATAATAAAACGGAACAAATTTACCTCCAAGTGATGAGCATTTTCAAAGTGGGACACACTAACAGGAATCAATATAATTTTGTGAATGGTTTAAATGAGTACTTGATATAAATCCAAATGAAAAACTAAACTTCTTAAAGAGTTTTTGTTTTTTGTTTGTTTGTTTGTTTGTTTTAAGTATTTCTCATTCTAGCCTCCTGTGGCCTGCAAATCAAACTGGCCACACAGATTTGGCCTCTGCTTGTTCTCTGCTCTGGTCTGGGATCATGTGAATTTAAAGCACAAGTTAGTGAAAACCTGCACTAGCTTGAACTGAAGTGATCTAGAGTAGTTAAGAATCACATTTGGATGTGTTTCCTGGTTCTGCCACTTATTAGTTGTATGATATTGATAGAGTTACTAAACCTCTCTAGTTCTCAGGTTTCTCATCTGTAAAATGCAGTATTATTTTTACTTATATCGAATAGCCTTTGTGCGGCATAATTAAATGAGGTAATTTGAAGTGCCTAGTTGCAGCTATTAGTTATTACATATGTATTAATTTAAGATCTTCCATGTGTGGGACCTTTTAACAGTGATTTTAGTGTTTGTCAAAAATTCTAATGAACACGTTCCTTGGTCCTGATATACAACAGAGTTGAGAAAATGGTATTACACATTTTTACTTATATTGGTATTTATTGTTAATAAATATTTTCCATTATAAAAATTATGAACAAGAATCTAACAAATGACGTAGACTCAAGCTTACTTTACTTTTGGAGTAATTCTGGAGGGCATTTTTTATTTCAAATGCTTTGTTCGTTGCCTGCATAAGCTGTGAAAATGTCCTACGCAATCTAGTAATGTAATATGTATACAATATTGTCTACATTTCTCATCAACGTAGAAGTAGGGCAAACATTGCTCCTTAGACTTTTTGTCCTCATCTGAAAAATTCAGCCACTATATTCTTTGTTGTCTTTGTATCATCAAAACATAAACACTGAGTGACTATTTTATGGCTCACGTTAATTTTACATTGTAACTGTCTCCCAAATTCTTATCCTCAATAGGGCCCACTATACAAATGATTTCCTTCTCCAATCTTAAAAATAACCAGTAAAAACTTACGAACAATGCAAACATTCAGTCCATGGAATAAGAATTACCTCAACTTTCCTTGTCTTGAGAGTATTATTACTTTTTAAGAGTAGTTATCTGGAGTAATTATGAATATACACATTATTTCCTAATGTATATATTGGAAGAGTCAAGATTCTGCATGCTGTGGCTAAAGGTCTTGACCATTCAGTGACTATATTAAACTGAACACTCAAATTTCAACCAAAATAAGCCCTCCTAAATCATTAGATTCTTCTAGCTATGTGGAGAAGTAAACTTTAAATGATGACACATTAGATAGAAATTATTCTATATTCCATTCCACATAACTCACTACTAAGCCAATTTCAAGCCCAGAATACTGGGTTACATTAGGTATCATTGATTTACAGTTGAAACAGCATGTGAGGTGTTGAGTTGAATTCACACTATTACAGGAAAAATCCTAAAACAGATGCGCTTTTTAATTTACACATTTAAAGAATACAAGATTAATCTATAGGTTTAAGTAATTTAAACCAATAGTACTTGAACTAGATACTTACAGAATAGGTTTTCTTTGTCCTGTCCTTTTGAATATAAAATCTTAAAGCTGATCTAAACTAACAAATATTGAGCCATTAAAATATACATTCTCCTAGAAATCTGTGCCTGTCTCTCAACAAAATCTGAATTCAGTCTGATGAAATTTAAGTACTTTCATATATCCCAGCTAAACCCCAGTAGAGCCTTTAAAAAGAAAAAGAGGCACCTAAGTAAGTTGTTATCCACCTTGATTGCACATTAAAATCATCTGGGGAGCTTTAAAAATACCTGGTGCCCTGTGACCCACCGTGAGAAATTTAAATTTAAAAATGGTGTACCCTGGGCATAAGAATTTTAAAAAGCTTCCCAGCAGAGGTGTAGAACCACTGTTTGATGCCCAAGGAAATAAATAAAAAAGTCCCGTATTCTTCCCCAAAGGGTCAGGGGGATGTGATAGTAATGTCCATCAAAGATGTCTACAGCCTAATATTCAAAACTTGTGAATATTACCTTGGGATTCTGCAGAAGTAATCGAGTTAAAGATCTTGAGATGGGGAGTTTATCCTGGATTGCCTGGTTGGCCTGAGGTAATGACCAGGGTCCTTATGAGAGCAACGCAGGAGAAGTCAGAGTGAGACAGAAGCTGAGTGACAATAGGAGCTGAGAGATAGAGAAAGACATTTGAAGATGCTAAGCTGCCTGCTAGCTCTGGTGATGGGGAAAGGGCCACAAACAAAAGGATTTCTGTGGCCTCTGGAAGATGGAAAGCTCAAGAAAACAGATCTTCCCTAAAGCCTCCAAGAGAGGACATAGGCTTGCCATCTCATTTTGGACATCCGACTTCTAAAACTGTTAAATAATGACTTTGTGTTGTTTTAAGCCAGCAAGTTTGTGGTGACTTACTAGAGCAGCAGTGGGAAAAACTATACAGAGGAGGAGGAATTCTGTCCAGGAGCAATAGGAAATGATCTGATAGGAAGCAGTATGCCATTTCAAAATCCACACACCAGAAAATTCATCAAGAAAAGCCAAGATCAAATAGCCATGATCCACATTTTTGTTAAAATTTAAATACATTTCTTAATCCTTATTTTCTTCATATGCAACCATACTTTTGTTGTGTAGAATCTTCTTAAACACAAACTAATTTTCAAATATTATTACTGTCAACAAAAATCTCAGGTTAAAGCAAATAAGATCTGGCCAAACATTTCTGAAAAGCTGCCCTCTGTGGTGATATTGACTGGCTTTCCAGGTTTGCAGGTCTTGGCTTGACTATGGTAAATTCAAAGGCCTTTTTTGGTAGATTCTTGAGTATAAACATTTAATATTACGAAAATGTCCTTTTGTGGGCTGAATATTATGCATTGTCTATGTTGCCTTACCAGCCACCACCAGCAGTTCTGATAAACCAAAGGAGAGCCCCTGCATTAAAGCACTGGTCTGGCTGGGCGCTGCAGCTCACACCTGTAATCCCAGCGCTCTGGGAGGCCGAGGCAGGCAGATCACGAGGTCAGGAGTTTGAGACCAGGCTGACCAATATGGTGAAATCCCGTCTCCACTAAAAATACAAAACAAAAAAAAATTAGCCGGGCATGGTGGTGCACACCTATAATCCCAGCTACTCAGGAGGCTGAGGCAGGAGAATCGCTTAAACCTGGGAGGCAGAGGTTGCAGTGAGCCGAGATCATGCCACTACACTCCAGCCTAGGTGACAGAGTGAAACTCCAACTAAACAAACAAACAAAAAAAGCACTGGTCATATTTTGATGTTTCTTAGGTCTTGCCTGGAGTGTCCTCTGACCATCTCCAGTTTAGCGTGTAGAAATTTTCATACACAGATTCCAATTCAATCTGAATATCAAAGGCCTAGAAAGTACAGCTTTTACCTTAGACTTTTATGATGACTCTCTTCCAATTAGCTAAGATTATTAGCCTTGAAATTTACTAAGACCTACGGAGGTGGTCCATTTATAACAGTTGTTCAATAAATCCTAGTTCTTTTCACTGCAGATTGTACACAAAATCATTAAAAGATGGGAAGGCTTAGATTAAAAGCCAAATTAAACAATTATAATTTATGTGTCTATGGACAACTTAACTTCCGTGAGTTTCATTTATTTCAGAAATATGTGCCAGACAATATAAAAATATGTTCCTACAATTTTTTGGCAGCAAGCATATTTTCTAGTATTACAAGTATTAGTGACATGACTACGAGCGATCACACTCTGGACCTGTCAGCCAGTCCGAATGGAGGCATAATCTCCATTAATGACTAAACACTATGAGCACATCCCTACCAGAGCAACCACCTGCAAAACCCTGAGAGAGCTTTTCCAGTATACTCCTCTAGGAAAATGTACACACTGCTGAATCAAATCATCTCCCTGTGGATAGTTTTTATTTAAAAATATTTAAATTCTGTTGACTAAATGTAAAATAAGTATCACAAAAATCTCCTCCTAATATTCCTAAACTGTGCCTTCAAATGAAGTTTTGGGTCTAACAACAAAGATGAGTCAAAGACCTGGCGCCTAGTGATGGTGTCAGGGACAGTAGCAGGCCATGGAACTCATGGTGAGTCTGAACTGATGAACTGGACCTGATGTGAGAACCTTTGGCTTATCAAGACCTCAAGGGTGTTACAAATGTATACAAAAACAAACAAGTGACATTTATTTATTTTCTCTAAATACATTTTTACATGAGTCCCAACATTCTGTAAAAGGGTATGATAAAAATGTAACATCGGAAGGTTGCAGCTCCAGTGTCTGATATGGGTAGATGATTTGGACAAAAACAAGCACACGTGTATCTTTCTAAAGAAGATGCACCCTTGCCATCCACCAGGAGAAATTGAGCATCTCAAGACTAATCCAATCTGTTAAGTAACAGTTAGAAAAATACACATTTGTTTGGTAACTTGTTTTCTTAAGCAACACGGGAAGTTGGACTGCTTAGCTACTATTTGTTCCCATGCTTCTGTGACTTGAACCCCTTTATCTCAACAGAGAAATTTTAGCCTGATAAATCTTTATTTTTTTGTTGTTAAATGCTGTGTTTTCTTTCCATGTGAGTTTTACCCCAAAACATGAAAATTCAGTTACATCAGATTTTTTAGGTCCTCATATGTGGTTTGTAGACAAAGCAAAGTCCAAGAGATTATTTTCACTATTAATCTTTCCAACTAATAAAGACGAATATAAACAAGCAGCCTTAAAACCAGAGGTGGGCATTTCACTGATAATGCTTTTCCATAGCTCCTTGATGAAGATGATCAACTAAAGCAAAACTTCTGCATGATCTATTAATAGAGAATGAGGATTAATGAAGGATTATGTCATAATGAGTCTGCCTGCAGAGTAGCTTCAGTTCTGGTCCTTTGCTGCCAAAATACAGTTCTCATTTCCAACAAACAAAGTCTATCTGAGAGAAAGCACAGAGCCCCTTTAGAACTGGAAAGTCCTGTGCATAATAATGAATGTCTAACTCTTCTTTTGCCAAAGAGCTTCAGCACTTTCAATGTCATAGGTCAATGCAGTGATTCAGAGGGGGCCTGATCCTTATCTAAGCTTTTGCAACAAAATTAGAATGTGCTGTAGTCTTATTAAAGAAATGTTTGTTCCTCCATCAATGAGCTGAAAAGAAAGCAGCTCAATGTACTTTTGCAAATTACAGCAATAAACTGCTTGAATTAACTGCTTTATTACAAATATTTAATTATTCTGAGGGTTAAATATCCAACATTTTGGAAAGGCAAAAATTAGCAGTCCACTTGATAACCTACTTCATTTAAAATCTGCTACAACGGTGTATTTTTGTTTTTTTATTTTTAAACAATTTCAATTTTCAGTTGTCTTTACTGTGAATTCAGCCAGTTTCCATTTGGAATTAAAAAGTAAAATACATACAGCCCTTGAGTTTGAAGTAAGATGTCAACAAAATTAAATTCATAACTCATGAAGAATATAAGAAGCAGATCTTGTTTTTATTTCCTACTCACAAAAATGAAATATGACTCAAAATATCAAGTCCGGGTCAGTCAATTTTTGAGTAAAACCTATTTCAACATTTTGATAAAATAACACTATAATCATTATTAAAATGTAAAATGGTTTATTTAAATGTTGTTTAAAGTACACTCCCTTTTAAAGTAAAAGGGACCATGAATTAAAACTTTATGTTAAAAGAACTCAGCAAATACATACTGAACAAAAAGCAAATGTTGTCAAAGGAAAGTTTTTTATTCTAACAAAATAAAACTCAATTCATCAATCCAAATCTTTTTTTTTCTTTCATTTATTAAGTGGTACAAAAAGCAGATGAAAGTTTTTTTAAAAACAGATAACTTTTTCTGGATTACGTTCTTAAAAAATAAGAAAGTAGAGAGCATTTTGCCATAGAGCAAAGAAAAATATTACAAGAACAGAAAATGGATCAACCAGGATATGCTTCAACAGAGGGACATATCAAAGCATTATTATAGTCTCTCTCCACTTACTGTTTGGCTTCACTAATCTACATCACTAAATTGACCATTCAGTGCCAGAAAATCTGCCATGTAGGTCTCGACTTTTCATAGCAGCTCTTAAATGTGTATTCGGAAACTACAAAGTGCTGAATATATTTTCAGCCTTTTTGTACTACGATTTACAACTAATGACCTTAAGCAATGTCATGCATGTAAAACAAAATTATGAGACCACCCTGGTTTACAGCCGAATAAAGGTATAGAATCAAACTTCATTATCATTCAAATTTAATAGGGGAGAAGAACAACAATAAAAAAATCCATAGTAATACAGAAAAATCTGTTTTGCAGTTTTATTTTGTAAAAATGTCCTCCTTCACTTGTAGTTTGCTATTACCGGCTCAGGGTAAGTCGACAATTATTTAAGCTTAAAACCAAAAGTAATAATGCACTGGACACATTCAAAATCCTGTTTCGCATCAGCCAATGCCTGTGGGGATAAAACATTGATCAGTTGTTCCTTAGAGCAATAGCAAGTTTGAAAATTTGACTGCCCAGGAGGACTTTAGTGAAATCATAGTTTTAGCTTGACTCAGAACTCAACACAGGAAATCTTGATACGGGGATGACTCCACTGGCAGCATGCCTCCTGATGCCCACAGAACTGCGGGCTACTTTCCATCCCACTACTTCCCATGAAAGAAGTCCTTTTACTTCCCTGCTAAAGTTGGCACATTGCCCTTTTCATGGACCCAACGAACCGTCATCTTGGATGTAACAAATTAGTACATTCTCAGAATAATAATAAGTGCAGGCATGAAAACACTATTGTTTTTATTTGGAAATGAAGTAACTCATTTTAGCTGGGTGACTTTTTCCGTGTAGCACCAGAGGCCAAAAAAGAAAAAAAATCTTTTCTGAAAAGAATGGTCAATTTCAGGAGAGACATGACACATCATTTGCTGTAAAAATCAGATAAAGGCGAAAGAATAGAAAAAAATGGCATTTGTTGTAGAGTAGTTAAAAAGAAAATAGGATGTTCGAGGGAAGTACAAATGTAAAACAAACAATGTATCCATTTCAAAGCACGATTAGGGAAACAAGATTGGAAATAAGTACTATATGGAGCAGATTTTTGCTATCAGATTAAAAATCTATTAACTGATTTTTCTGCTTGTAACTGCAAAACATATTAACCAAGAGTTTTAAAAATGACCTTCAGGTATGTTAGAAAAATAGGTGTAGAGAATGTTAAAACCTAGAGAATAACACAAACATGTTTTCATATGTTAATGATAATGTCAAATTTTACTTTCAGTTTTCAAAAAGGTTTCTTTCACCACTGTGTGTGTGTAAGTATTTGTCTGTGCATTTCCAGTCCTAGGATATTTTTTACTATGTTAATAGGAAAATAAAAAAGTTAATATTAACAAATTTGCATATAAGTCAAATGTACTTCAAAGCAGAGCCATAAAATTTATAGAAAATACTTTTTCTTTTATTCTGGAAGGGCCATCATCACCCTTCCATGCCAAGAACTCTGAAAAATGCAACTATAAAAACTATTGTGATGCTAGGCTTTATGATGCTTCAGCCAAGATTTGAATAGCAAGCGTATTTTTAAGTAGACAATAAGATGAAATTAGAACTGCCAAGAAGTATGAAATAGTAAGTAAATAAGTATATTTTTTCAATATTCCAGATACTGTCCAATGTAGATGTCAGCTCAAAATTATAATCTAAAAATCAAAACATTCATCTACTTTCTCTTTGCTCTAGACCTGATCCTTTAAAATAAATTATGATATTTTATGTAAAAATGTACCACAAATTTACTAAACTTTCTGGTTCAAATGAGTTCAAGAATATCTCATTATAAATGGAGACAGTCCTGAAAAGGCAGCCAAGCATGACTAAAAAGATCACTCTTTTACACAAAAAATAGCCTTCTTATTTTACCCTTTGTTGAAAAGACATTTGGCCAGCCACAGGGGAAATACATAATCTACTTTTATATTCAAATAATTTATTTGAAAACTCTATGGCTACAATGATGCTAAAACAATTCGGGGTTGAATATACATATGACGTGGGTTTATGTGATCTTAATCACTGACTTGTTTTCATGTGTTGGCAATTCTTTTTAAAGAGAAAAACACATTCATATCTTTAAAAAGTTACCATTAAGTAAAATTATATCTGAAATGAAATAGTATTAATGTGGCATCGCTCTGTAAATAATTTTATTCGTACAGTCAAGTTTGAATATTGCAGTTCTTTTCATGCAACCATCTATCAATTTAATCTAATATACATTCCAACACACAATCTCTCTGGTAACAACAACGTGTCAAAAATTATGCCATCATAATTTGCCTTTTTATAAAGACAAGCAGCAAAAGTTGAACATTTCAAGATTTAAAAAACCCCCCCTCCACATAGATTTACTCCTTTCAATTCTGTGAATTTTTATTCCAGTGTTTTGACAATAAGGTTGATTTTATGAACTCTAAGCTATGGTGAACTTCACTGTGAGATATTTTCCCCACTCCCACCCCAAGAGCCAAAGACGCCAGCCGTACATGATATTTGTGCATTTAAGTAAGACACTGTTTCTTTCATGCAGTTGCTCAATATCCAAGATTATGTAACAGCAGAGAATAGCATACACTGAGGAGGAAAAGCTTAAAGCAATTAGTTTTCTCCTAAGTACTTTAGCCCTCCTTATTTAGGTTTTTAAAAACAGGGAATCATACAATGAATTTCCAGCAGCCATAGCAAGCACTTTAAAAACTGTTTCTACAGTCTCGTTGTACATGAAAAAGAGGAAGTAGCTATCACATTCATGTCCTAAAATTGATCACTCAGATACTTGGGAAAGTTTCCTATGCTGTTCACCCATTTTTTCCCCCGCCCATCTGATTTTTCAAGGTACAAATGAGGTATTTCCAGGTCTGAAAAAGAAGACCAAAACGTAAAATGTCGACTTGTCTTGCACATTCCGGGTGCCTCCCCAGACTCTGCCACCCCCCCAGCAGAGCGGAATGAATATCTGGGCTAACCACACATTTCAGGACAAAGGAACTAATTCATGGGGGAGGGAGACCACACACCATTTATAAGGTTTGTTCAGTTGACAAGAAAACTATTGTCAATGCTTTGCTGATTCATTATGAAAGACCCTGCGTGACAGAAAAACAAGTGGCCACCTCCTTGCTGAGTCTCACCAACATACTCCCTGCGTTCAAGGGCAGCCCAGGATGTCCTGGGCTACTTGTCATTTAAAGAAACTGCAACTGCAGATACACGAGATAGCTCTGATCATAGATAGAGCCATCAAGTTAAGACTTGATGAAACTGGCTCTGGTCCCCAAAAGATCGCACACAATAGCACAGTGTTTGCTATTGCTGTCAAAACTCTGATGTGAAGAACCGAATTCCACTAGAGGGAGTGAAAAGAGCCGGGACGGATCATAGAGACGCTGGCTCTACGCAGGGTCCCACCACTGGGACTTTTCAGTCACTACGGAATCTTCTTGTCTCCCCACCTACAAAATGGAACTAAACTATAAAATATTTTTAAAGGAAAATCACCTTAAAATCCTTTGTTGGACAATGCTGTACAGTGCACAAGTATTATCTTCATGATCCATGGAACCTTTGTACTTTTTTCTCTATCCTGAGGGAAGTAATAAATGGACATATTTTCTATCATCAGAGATCCTTTTAAGACCACAATGTGATTGCACTCCGGTGTAGCTCACACTTATCCCCATTAAAAACACACAAAGGGGTGAAAGCAGGGAGAGAAATAGGTGGGCCTAAAGGCGGCTCAGATCCACTGTCGTGCCACATGGACGCTCTCTCCCGACGCGCCCGGCCTCTGCGATGCGGAATGAGCCACCGCACAAAGCACCCGCAAATGGGCCCCGCGCGGGCTCCAGCTGGAACCGGCTGCTCTGCGGGCGAAAGACACGGGCTGCTCTCCCGAGTGGCCATTTGATGGCAGATCAGCTACGTGTTCTCCTGCTGCTCCAGCAACCCTGAGTGGCACCCTGTATCTTTTTAAGCGTTTGGTTTCGTTGGAAACATGGGACAGAAATGTGTTCCTCTTTGTGACACCCACATAGTAGCATTGTAGGTTTTTCTTCTTTCTTCTATAAGGAATAAAGGCTCTTAAGACATAAACCCCGACCTCCATTAAGACAAGCTTCTCGGTGGCCTGGGGGAGGGGAGAATCCTTCCACTTCCCGTTCCTGCTCTTTCGGTTTGAGCAGCTATGACATTTCTCCAGGCCACCAAGCAGTCCCAAGAAGAGAACGAAAGGGCTCCAAGGTGGTGGGGAGACGGGCGCTCTTACGTACCGCCGACGGAATGTTAGCTGGTGAAATTCTGGGGGGGGCAATTTGACAATCTGTCCCCGAGCCCTCCTGCGGGGCTCCGCTCCTGCGTGCATGAAGTGGTGCATGTATAAGGTCGTTTATCGGAGTCCTGCTTGCAATTGCACAAGATTGCAAGCACCTCGAACACTCATCAACATCCATCAGTAGAGCTGCTTCTATTATGATGCAAGCATACAAGGAAGTAAGAACGAGGAACTGATTTAAAATGATCTCCAAATAGAAGGTTAAGAGGAACAAAAAGAGCATGAGCTGGATGAGACTCCCTGTGTTAAAGAAGGGAAGGAAAAACATACACACGTTGCTTGTGGACCCTCCCATGAGATCAGGGCTCACACTTGTTTTGATCACTCTTCTGTCTTTAGGGACAGAAAATACTTTGGTTTCAGACAAGGAAAGATCTTAAAATAAGTTTCAATAAGTGAAGGAGAGCAGGAAAGTCAAGACAAGATTTTTAAAAAATGAATTAAAAAATCTATAGTCAAAGTTCCATACAGAACTTGATAGAAAATTTCATAAAGAAATACCAGAAAATGTTAACAATGGAATTGAGGGTGAGTCCCCACTGCTTATCTTTTCATCTATCAATTTTTCTATGAGGATGCATTTAATTAAGAATTTAACAACAAAACCAAATGTCACATTGAACTTAAATAGAATCAGTTGTACTTGGTGACTTTTTGAATGTTTGGTTTGGAAGAAGAGGGCATCAAGGATGGTTCTGAGATTTCCAGCTTAGAAACCTAAGTGGATGGTGTTGAGGTGAACCAAGATAGACTTGAGAAGGCTGATAAGGAGACAGGCAGTGAACTTCACTATTAAACGTTCCTCGGGGTTCGGGCTGTGAGCTGGCCTTAGGGCACCCTGAGAAATCTTTCCAGGCTTCAATAAATTCTCTAACCCAGTCCATTATAAAGAATGTCTAGTCATACTTCTACCAAGGGATCATCTGGGAGCTTCCCTTAAGACACAGTCAACCGTATTTTCTTATTTATTTATTTATTTATTTCTTGAGACAAGGTCTCACTGTTACTGGCTGAACTCCCAGCCTCAAGTTATCTTCCTGCCTTGGCCTCCCAGCATGGGCCATCACACCCAGCTCATATTTTCTAAAGAAAGAAAAATTATGCAAAGCATTGTTGACTTTCACTGGTACTGTTTCTAGCGATATGCCAATAAGTGCACTTGTGTAGGACACAGATTCCTGCACATACTAACCGGTCACATGGAAACAGCTGAGGGTAAAAGAGGTGGTGCATAGTAAAATTGAAACCCTCTGTTTAGCATCCTCAAGGGCCCCTTCCTTATTGAGTCCCCAGGTTTAGGAGAATATTTGCTGCCATTATCAACTTGCTTTACAACCTGAAGCCCATCCTGCAAGCATTGTCTATCAAGCCTCTGCTCTCCAGAGCCTCTCTCTTCGATTTTCCTTCTGTGGGACTCTCTCTTCCCTTCTTCTCTTCCCTTCTCCAATCCTTGCTTTGCCCTTTGTGCTGAGATTCAGCCCACTGAAGTCTCTTTGGCACTGACTCTCTGCCCTGTGCTACGTGAGCCCCTGGAATTCAATAGTGAAGAGAACATTGTTTCTGCCATCAACGCGTTGCCATTTTGGAGTGGTACTGTGATGGGGCAAATACATGGGCTAAGGGCATCTTATACAGAACAGACTTGCTAGCATGGATGGCATCTGCAGTTAGCCTGGAGGATGCCTAGGAGTTAAACAGGTAAGCAGGGATGAACGGTCAGAGTAGAGAAGAACAATCCAGGTTGAGGAGAGGGCAGGGCAGTGGTTCAGTACAGCTACATACATGTTTCATGTTATTAAACTTGTGGTTTTTGATAGTTTGTAGGTCCATTTTAGTTAATGTTAATTATTACTGGAATCAATCCCACTTTTCCAAAAGCCCTAGGATGACTTTTTAAGCACATGGGTTGTTATATAAATTTGAAAATGATAGAATATACTCTTCATCTCTATTTCAAAGTCTCTGATGGGGAAGCATAATAGATTTCCCTACTTTGCTGAATAATTTAATGGATACTCAGGATTTTGTCCAGTAGAGGGATTCCCAAAGAGTCTCCAGGACTTAATGGAGTCCCCCCAAAACCAGAACTATTCAAATGGATTGGGAAATCTCGCCTTCTCTATTGCCCTCTTACAGCTCTACCAACAATATTGGCCATGAAAGGCTTAGAAGAGTTCTATAGTAAAAGCCTTGCTTAATTTTGTTTAAACCAGAGTTTTCTACTTTTATTTTGCTATATTACCCTCTTTCTCCTTTTCAGACAGTTCCATTATTATTTGAAGAAACTACTGACTCATGGAGGACAGTTTGATACTGATCTGGTGATGAATTCCCTTAAAAACAACATGCTTTCTGTTATTGCCATTATTGCTGCTATTTACTGAGTACTTGAAATATGCCAAGCACTTTGTGAAGTGCTTTATGAAAATGATTTTATTTAATCCTCACTGTGACTCTATGACGTAAGTACCACTATAATCTTCACTTTGCAGATGAGGAACATGAGGCCTTGAGAAATTAAGAAACCTTCCTAAGTCAAACCACCTGTAAGTGGAAGAGTTGGCATTCAATCATTTCTGTCTGACTCTGGAGACTGGAACCCCTCTTGTTGCCTGGGATTTAGAAAAGTCCTTCTTAATGGTGTTTAAATCTATCTTTGGACCAGGCTTTTAAAGGGTGGAACAATCATATGATGGAAGGCTGTGAGGAACGAGGAGCAGAGGAAAAGGTAGCTCAGGGTAGAAAGTACAGGGGCCACTTGCACGTTGCTTCTTCCCACCTGGCCCTTCCTTCTTAGGTATTGTGTGGTCTCTTAAAATGAGCCTCAGTTTCCACATCTAATTAATGGACATATTGATACATCTCAGGGTTGTGGTAAAGCTTGAAGTTAAAATCTGTGGCCGGGCAGAGTGGCTCACGCCTGTAATCCTAGCATTTTGGGAGGCCGACGCGGGTGGATCACCTGAGGTCCTGAGTTTGAGACCAGCCTGGCCAACATGGCCAAACCCCATCTGTACTAAAAATAAAAAATTAGCTGGGTGTAGTGGTGTGCACCTGTAATCCCAGCTACCCAGGAGGCTGAGGGAGGAGAATCACTGGAACCCAGAGGGAAGAGGCTGTAGTGAGCCGAGATTGCACCACTGCACTCCAGCCTGGGTGACAGAGCAAGACCCCGTCTCAAAAATAAAGAAATAAATATATCTGCAAGCTGCTTATAGTATAATGCTTCAGCATGCTGATTTGAGGTTCAGGTGCCTGTCACATGTAAGACATGAAGTAATGCTGATTATATGACCTTGGACAAGTTTCTAAACCTCTCCACGTCTTTAGTTTCTTCACAGGTATAATGGGGATAATAATGTCACCTACATCATGGTGGTCACTGTGAACATATGACAAGTTAACACTTAGACCACATAGTAAGCACTGAATGGGTTTGCCATATTTATTATTTCCCTACACATTTTGGCTAACACTATGGAGCAGCTTCAGAGAACACATCCAGAACCCTATCTCTAGAACGAAAGGCACCACGCTTTCCAACTCCAAGGATTTCACTGTCTGCAAGTACACTATCGCTCTTTCATCCACACAATTGTCATATGCTTCAAAAATAGAGCTAGACTACGGGCACCAGCAACTCTTGAGCAAAGTTCCTTAAAATTTAAGGGAGAATAATTTTGTAAAGAATACTTAATTCCTCTTTTCAGTGAATGTTGATTTGGCTTGACAACAGGTGGCCTGCGAAGTTGTATAAATGGCCACTGCCACAGCTGCTTTCTATATGGCCCAACCGAAAGAGAATGAAGAAACAATCTTATTACTTCACCATCTCTGCCCTCATCACAGGTAATTCCTAAGCCCATGACATACACACCGGTGTGCTATGCTATGGCACCACATTGTGACTTGTCATCTGCACGAGGAAACACTATCAAGCTTCTCATCAACTGTCAACACTATCACTATCTTCCTAGATTTCCATACAATCTTCCTAAATCTCCCCCAAAATAAAGGCACTTTGGAATGGTGCTGAGGCATTTACAATGGACAACTGGAATCATTACATCTAACTGGGTGCACAAAAATGGCGTTTACTAATTAATTGCCTTGGCTATTAGAAAATCTTACTTGCGAAGAGAGATCCAAGATGGCCACGTAGCAGCAGCTCAGGATTGTAGCTCCCAGTGAAAGC